>JAMKCH010002687.1:0-72823 GCA_023653785.1 Ophioderma brevispina
AATTGAGTGTCTTCTGCTCATAAATACAAGATTCCTTAAAATGCATATCGCTGTGTTGTGTTCTACCTGGGCCTATTTGGACTGCTACCCCCCTTCATGCCCCAGAATCTATGTATTTCCTGCCCCCATTACTATCCTAATGGACAAATCCACTATGATGTTCCTTTAAAAATGTGACAGTGGCAAAGTATAAAATATTCAATCCGATTGTTTTCCATTTTGGTGGCTTTGGTGATTACAATGTGATATGACTTGTAGCATTTTCACAAACAAATTCACCGAAATGTATCCCCAGGAGCTATGTCCTGATCTCTTCAATGAAATGTTCCATGGTTATGTTAATGTATTAAGACTAAAGAGATATATAGGACATTTCCAGCAAAATATGCCCCCCTCCCATTTTTTAAACATTTTAAAACCAATATATTAAATCAACCTAGAGGGGCAATAAGCCCGTAAAAGCCATCTTCATGTAATAAATCTTGGTGTATTATTCTGTCGTGCATGACAGTTATCCGAGTATGCTTGTTAATGGGCCGATCAGGACAGCAGCGGAGTTCCAAACTTAGTGTTTTGTTTTCTTTTCCTTTGTTCACAAATAATCCTACGAAATGTCCCGGTTGATATTCTACAACAAAGCGCAATATTATACAAATTTGTATCCTCATAAAATCCCGTGTCCCTTTAAATAAGAAACCATCTTTGATTAGTCGAAATGTATGTCACAATTAGATCCATGAGAATGTTTATGATGTGTTTTAGAGTTACTCAACCTTATTCTGCATGCCTTAATGTATTTTGACCCCTCATTGACCTTTTGTGGCCTCTAGGTGACATTGAACTTGATCTGTGGCAGTGGTTCCTATCTATTTTTTCCCAAATTTAATATTCTCTACCTCCTGCCAAATTTGATTGCTTTTAAAAAACAACACATAACAAAATGCACAATTTTTAATTACCATTACTGCTTACTAACATTACAATTCTGTGGTAAATATGACCATAACTTCGGACCAAATTGAGAAAACCGACAACTTCACTCCGGGCCCTGGTCAAGGTTGGTGTCATTGTTTAGATACGGCATTTTTCTCTTCTTCCCAATTCAAGTTAGATTTTGTCCTCCAAATTCATACTTTAATAATACGGCGTTTCAAAACATCCACGTTTTCAAAAACTAAAATCAATGGTACTCATCTTAGAACATGATGCTATCTTCCGATTTTTTTTGGACTGAAATACTCGAATATCAGCTGTAATCGACTCAATCTCTTTGTTTTCGTCTCCACATGTAACAAACCACTGCGCATCGGGGATATCACCTTTCTGCGCACAGGTATATCTTGTTCAACTGAGCGTGCCAAGCTTCTGTCGGCGATGGTAATGGAAAATGAAAGGAGTACTCCCTGCCGAGAAGCGCCCTCCCTTTGTTGGTCTTGCTTTTACAATGATGTTGCCAAGTGATATAATTGGGATAATCGAGCGTCGTGGGTAATGCAATTAGGGAAGAGCTTTATCCTTCTCTCCTACCTCCATGGCAGATGAATGAGAAATCGTGCTGCCCCGCAATACACAAACACTGAAAACACAACAATTTTAGGTAGGTAACATTGGAATCCACTCTAATTAACCAATTAAATGTTTCTAAAATGTTTATGTCAGAAAAACGAGTGTTGTTTAAAAAAAAAAAACACTTTTATACCTGTTAATTATTTTTATAATATATTTTGCGTTTATTCGCCGAGGATTTATTGCCTTAACACTTAAGGGGCCCAAGGGGGGGGGGGGTTCCATAGTGACCCAACATTTGATTTTTTTTGCGATTTTTCGGTTCTTACAGCAATTTAAATTTTCAAGGAGTATGTTGCGAATTGTAGATTTATGAATAAGGCTTCCCTGAGAAATAAATTAGCTTGGGTCCTAGGAACCCCCCCCCCCCGGGCCAACGCGAAGTGAAAAAAAAATCAAAGAGATTTTACTAATGTAAAAATTAAGTAATTAAATCTCGGGGATTATTGCTTGATATATACCTTAGAGGCAAAATAATAATAATAATAATAATTAAATCAAATAACATTTTATATGCTGCTAGCATCCATTTATTTGGTCAAGGCCCGTGCTCTTAACTGTGTTAAGTCTATGGGCAAACCAAGGCGATTTTAGAAGAGATGAGGAAAATACAAGATGGTATAAATTGCTATATTTTTGGCAATGATTACTTTATTGGTTATTTAGAGTAGATATAATGAATTATTTTGGTTCGAACCTTATTAGTGGAGTGATAGAGGAGGCAAAATGTGCGAACCACTCTTTTCGGAGAGTGAAAATTTTCAATTGAATAGGTCATAGGTCCAAAGTCGGATTTTCATTTTTGTTGTGGGCATGTGGTTCTTACGTGACCACCATTTACTTGTGTTAGTGTCATGATCAAACTGCCCATGGGGGAAAGTGGTTAATCTGGGTTGGATCCTAGGAACCCCCCCCCCCCACCTTGGGCACTAACGGAAGTTATTTTTTAGCTTGGGCACTTAAGATGTTAAAAAAATGCAACTTTTTTTCACATAATAATGCCATATCATTCACGCGTGGGTAATTTAAAGAAAAATATTACTTCAAAAACATCTGACACATTCATGCACAAGAGCTTTATAGAATGCCTTGAGAGCTCCACCATCCAACATCTTGAGAATTTTCAAATTCTATGAAATAAGCCTAGTGTTAGAGATGACTCTCGAACTCCGCACTCTTCCTCCAATCTCTCAGGGCCTTTTAATCTCCGGGGCCCAATTCCCCATTCTGCAGAAACGAGGGTTAGAATTCAAAGGGAACATGGTCCGATCGGCAATGGCCCCGTTCCCAGATAATCCCAAATGTTGGTATTTGAAGAAAGCTAATATTTTTATCATTTACCTTTTTAATCTTGGGCTAAAGGAGAGTTTGGTTTGATGTTATGAGTGAAAATGTGCCCCATTTTGGTGACCAATAGTTAGTTTTACACAGAGGTCTTTGGGAATTACAAAATCAGTTTTAGATATCACATCAAACAGGAACAAAATATCGGCGCGAAACTTTACAGATCAGATGGGGGGGGTTTGGAAAGAAGGTTCATTTCCCAAATCTATGTATTCATGGCCCCAATCTACTATTACGTAGATGGACAATCTATGATTTCACTTTAAAAATGTGACAGTGTCAAAGTATAAAATATAGAAATCCGATTGTTCCTTTTGTGGCTTTTGGTGATTAAAATGTATATGACTTGTAGCATTTTCAAACAAAGTCACGAATGTATCCCCAGTGAGCTAATGTCCCTGTATCTCTTCAATGAACTGTTCATCGTTATGTTAATGTATTAAGCTTAAAAGAGATAAGAGGACATTTCCAGCAAAATATGCCCCCTCACCATTTTTTTAAAACAAATTTTACCAATATATTAAATCAACCTAGAGGGCATACGCCCGTAAAAGCCATCTTCATGTCATATATGCTGTGTATTTTCTGCGTGCATTGACAGATATCCGAGTATGCTGGTTTATGGGGCCGATCAGGCAAGGGAGTTCAAAACTTAGTTGTTTTGTTCTTTTCTTGTTTCAATGAATCCTACGAAATGTCCCCGGTTGATATTCTACAACACAAAAGCGCAATATTATACAAATTTGTATCCTAATAAAATCTTCGTGTCCCTTTAAAATGAAGAAAACCTCTTTGATTTAAGTCGAAATGTATGGCACAAATAGATCCATTGAGAATGTTTATGATGTTTAGAGTTACTCAAAACCTTATTCTGCATGTTTTAATTGCATTCTTGACCTCAATTGAACTTTTGTGACCTCTAGGTGACATTAAACTTGACCTGTGCAGGTGGTTCAATCTAAATTGTTTTCCAAATTTAATCTCTACCTCTCTGCCAAAATTTGATGCTTTTATAACAAATTGCACAATTTTACCATTATCTGCTAACTAACATTACAATTATGTGGTAAATATGACCAACTCGGGGACCAAATTGAGGAAAACGAGCAACCTCCGGGCACTGTTCCAACCTCACGGTTGGTGTCATTGTTTAGATACGGCCTTTGTCTTCCCAATTCAAGTTAGATTTTGTCTCCAAATGTACTTAAGAAATACGGCGTCAAAACATCCACGTTTTTCACAAAAACTAAAAATCAAGTGTAACTATCTTAGCAACATGCTATCTCCGAATTTTTTGGATGAAATATCAGAATTCGGCTTTGTAATAGGAACTCAATCTCTTTGTTTCGTCTCCACATGTAACAACCACTGGCGCATCTGGGATATTCCCTTTATTGCGCGCACAGGTCATATTCTGTTCAACTGAGCGTGCCCAGCTTCTGTCGGGCGATGTCATGGAAAATGAAAGAAGTACTCCCTGCCGAGAAGCGCCCTTTGTTGTCTATGCTTGTTACAATGAGGTGCCAAGTGATATAAATGGGATGAATCGGCGTTGCGTAATGAAATTAGGGAAGAGCTTTTCTCCTTTCTCCTACCTCCATGGCCAGATGCATGAGAAATCGTGCTTACCCCGCCAATCACAGAAGCACTGAACACAACCATTAGGTAAACAATTGGAATCACTCTAATTAACAATTAAATGTTTTAAAAATGTTTATGTCCAGAACTAAGAGTGTTTGTAAAAAAAACACCTTTTATGACCTTTTAATTATTTATAATAATTTGCGTTTATGCGCCGAGATTTTCCTAACACTTAAGTGCCCAAGGGGGGGGGGTTCCATAGTACCCAACATTTAATTTTTTTTTGCGATTTTTTTCGCGTTACGCAATTAAAATTTTTCAAGGAGTTGTTGCTAACGTGTTCTGATTATGAATACGGCTTCATTAGAATAATTAGATTGTGTCCCTAGGAAACCCCCCCCCAGGGCAACAAACAGAATGAAAAAATCAAGATATTTTACTAATGTAAAAATTAAAGTAATAATTCGGGATTTATGGGATTAGATATATACCTTTAGGAGGGCAATTAATAATTAATTAATAATACTTAAATCAAATAACATTGTATATGCTGATAGCCTCATTTATTTGTCAAGGCCGTGCTCTTAACTGTGAAAGTCTATGGGAAAACCAAGCGAGTTTGAAGTTCTTGAGAAAATACAGAAGGTATAAAATTTGGCTTATATTTTGCAATGATTACTTTAATTGGTTATTCTAGAGTAGATATAAATGAAATAATTTGGTCGAACCTTATATTGGAGTTGTGCGAGGATGGAAATGTGCGGAAACACTCTTTTTCGGAGAGTGCAAATTTCAATTGCCATAGGTCATAGGTTCAAAGTTCGGATTTTCATTTTTTGTTGTGGGCATTGTGTTCTTGAAGTGACCCCCATATACTTGTGTTAGTGTCATGATCAAACCTCCATGGGAAAGTGGTTATCTGGTTGGATCCCTAGGAAACCCCCCCGCCCCCCCCTGGGCACTAACGGAAGTTTTTTTAGCTGGGCACTAAGTGTTAAAAAATGCAACTTTTTTCAATCAAATGCATATCATTCCACGCGTGGGTAAGTTTAAAGAAAATAGTACTCAATAATACATCTGAAACATAATGCACAAGAGCTTATATAATACCTGAGAGCTCCACCATCCAACATCTTGAGAATTTCACAAATTCGATGAATAAGCCTATGTTAGAGATGAATCTCGCACCTCTCACTCTTCCTCCAAAATCTCTTAGGATCATTTAATCTCTTAGGGCCCAATTCCCATTTCTGCAGAAACGAGTGTTTGTGTTAGAATTCAAAGGGACATGGTCCAATCGGTATAAAACCCATTCCCAGATACCCCCAATTTTGGATTTGAAGGGAAAGCTAAATATTTTATCATTTACCCTTTTAATCTGGGGGCAAAGGACGTTTGGTTGGCATGTTATGAGTGAAAATGTGCCCCCGTTTGGTCGACCAATGTTAGTTTTAAACAGAGGGATTTGGGAATTACAAAAATCACGTTTTTAGCTCTAAACATCAAAACGGACAAAATATCGGCGAAAAACTTTACAGATTAGGATGGGGGTTGGAATGAAGGTCATTCTATCTAAGATTAAAACTTTCAAACTTTTTAATCGGATCACCACCTTTAACTGATTAACTTCAGGTGAATGTTGCCATTGTGTCAAAAACAAACCCCCCCCCAAAAATACGGCAAAGGTGTCCAAAAATTTAGAGAAAATCATAAGTCATCTTGGGTCATAACACGTGTCATGAACCCACGCTAAAAGAAAATATGCGTTAGTTTTCAAGGGCCCCTCCAGGGCATTTTCTCCCCAAACTCTCGGTTGTTTCTCTAGAACTTGCGGGCCCCCAATTCCTCACTATTCTAGAAACACTAGTGCAGGTCAGAATTGCCATTTGGGTAAATAGGCCCAAAAGGGATTCCAAAATTTAAGTAGAGAATTACAAACACCACGGGACCCTATGACGAGGTCACTGAATCCAATGTCTAATTTGGATCTGGGACCTGTTAAATGGCCCATAGTAATTTTTTTTTAAATGCAGGACTTGCCACGTGACATAAGATAGGGCCTCTCGCTGATATGCCAGGCTAGATGGGGCCCCAGATTGATAATGCAGCATTACAGCATTAGGCCTTGTTTTGAAAAGCACATTTTATAAGATTTGTTCTCCCTCTTCTTCGCTCCCTTTCTTTTCTCTTCTTTGATCTTTTTCTCCTCCCGCTCTCTTTTTTCTCCATCTCTGGGCCCTAACCTCTCGGGGCCGTGGACTTTGTCCACCTTCCCTAGGTAGCTACGCCCCTGGGTTTTTCCAGGCAAAAAGTACCATAATTGTCTGATTGTGTAAACATCTCCAGTTGCGTGTACTATGTCTACAGGAAACCCACAGAGGAATCAATACCCACCACCCGGGGGCCGACCAACCAAACAGGAAGTGGTCCTTGCAACCGAGAGATCCCACATCCACAATCGGGAAGTGGCTATATTTGTGAGAACAGGCACCGAAGTGGAAGCAACTCAAGTCTGATGATAACAACATCGAAATCCTCACCATTGAGCTTAGCTCTGTTCATAGATACATCTGTCTACAAAAACCTCCATCAGTGCCTTCGCGCACCCTAAACTCAACCCTGGGAATTCCACCAAACCTCATTCTTCATTGGCGACTGAAACAAGCCATAGTACCAATGGGTGCTACAAGAAACTAACAAAGACGACAAAGCTGTCGAAAGAAAATGGATAGACAAGTCAAGCAAACTACGTCTTCCTTCACGACTCTAGCGGCCACCATTTTATATTGCCCGTTGGAAAAGAGGTACAACCCTGATCTAGCTATGTTAGTAAAAAAAATCTCTTAACCTTGATTAGCAAAGATTGTTCTGGATCCTGATTCACAAAATCAACATCGACAATCGGTATCCAAGTCAACGCTGCAGTAAGACCAAAACAAAGTGCCTTTTAAGCGCCGCTTACAGGAAAGCAGACTGACAAGGATTAAATGATGACCTGGATCAGGACGTGAAGAGGATTGCTCCCAAACCCCATAACGCTGACAAATTTGCCACCAAATAAGTGGAACAAGGACTGCAACGGAAATTCATACCTAGAGGCTGTAGGACAGAATATATACCAGGCATTCCAAGAATGTGCTGAGAATATCAAGAGTTATATCACCATGTTGAAGCTGATACTTTTTCGGCTGATGAAAAAATGCTAAAGGGGAGGAAGTTTCGGAGAGGCCCCCAGGGATAATATAAAACTTGGCTAATTAATTGAATCCACCGATATGACCCCATAACAGCAAGAAAGAATTGTCTACCATCCGAAAACTTCCCGAGGGGCGGGATCCAACATAAAACAGAACCTGGCACAGCAGCCAAGGTCACACCCAACCAAGTTTGCCCACCAACTGCTTTTAAATGGAAGGGCAGCAAGAAAAAGAAACCCAAGAAGATTCAAACTAGACCAAAGAGGTATAGTGGGACCCTGGTTTCACTCACTCCTTCAACATGGACGAATTGGAATTCCAGTACTTATTGCTAAACTTCAACCAGGAATAACAGAAGGGCCTTGACAAACATCTCTATGAGCAAACGAAAAAATCGTGGCCCAGAGTTAGCAAAGGATGGCGTCTTGAGCTCTACAATTGCTGCCTTATTCCACAGAGTTCCCACAAAGATGGGAGAAAGGCACATGTTATGGCATTCCCTAAAGCCTGGGAAAGTCCATCCAATCCCAAGAGATACAGACCCATATCACTCCTTAGCAATACCTACAAGCGCTTTGAATGTCTCCTGCTCATCCGTATCGCACCTGTGATAGACGAACACCTCTACCAGAACAAGCAGGTTCGGCCAGGTAATCACCAACAAGCCAAGTACTCAACCTACTCAAACACAGTGAGGATGGGTTTTATAGACGGGTATGGTAACCGGAGCTGTGGTCGTCAACTATCAGAAGCATACGACACTGTTAAATAACAGATGCCTGACTCCATACGATCCTGGAAATACCAAGGGGACATCCGCTTGACTGCATATTCGAGGATTGCTGCAAACAGGATGTTCTTTGTTCAGCTAGGAGGAAAAGAATAGCCGATGGCGTAGGCTCAAGAATAGTTTACCACGGGGAGGGTGCTTGCCCCTCTCCTGTTCAAATATATACCAACGACCAACCTAGGAGTGCAAGAACCTGTCGTTTTATTATGCAGCGATTTGGGAATTAGCGCACCAAGATGCCGACTTCACATGTTGTTGAAGAGGAACTCTCCAAAGCCTGGGATGAACTCACTCCTTATATGAGGAAAACCACCTAAAGTGCAATCCACTAGACACAGGTGTGTGATTTCAATCTACGCAACGTGAAGCCAAAACGTCAGCTTAACGTTACCTGGTCTGGAACTCATGGAGCATGTAATAACCCTGTTACCTAGGAGTTACATTGTACGACTCTCTCTTTAGACCCACATCGAGGAAGACGACGAGGAACAGTATGTTCAGCAATAACGTATTGAACAAACTCACTGGCACAAGATGGTGGTGCTACCCACATACCATAGATCGACCGCA
Organism: Ophioderma brevispina; assembly: GCA_023653785.1. Lineage (NCBI taxonomy): Eukaryota > Metazoa > Echinodermata > Ophiuroidea > Amphilepidida > Ophiodermatidae > Ophioderma > Ophioderma brevispina. Next base: position 9,049 of record JAMKCH010002687.1, read on the forward strand.
CTTGCCCTGTGCTACTCATGTACAGAGTATGCCTGCCATGCTATGGGAAAGATCAACCAATGCCAAGAACCTTGATCCAGCATTAAATACCTCCTGCCATGCCGGCTTATCACAGGATGTCTCCGCCAACACCACGGAAAAAACTTGTACTCCTAGCAGGAATTGCTCCACCAGAATCTGTCGTAGTGTTGTAGCGGACAGCAAGAGCGTAGCAGCCAAGTATCCAATGTGAAGTACCCTATGTTCTGACAGAGACCTGCTGCCACCCGCCTTAAATCCAGAGCGGTTTCTTAAGCAAAGCCAACATCTTGAAACAGTCTCTAAGGAGGTAAGAGAGTAGCCTTGTGGAAAGAAAAGACTTGCCATCAACAAAATAACATCATATCGGTTATTGAACTGGTGAGCTATCTCCACCTGGAGCTGAACTCTTCATGGGCAGAATGGCGATTGTTCGATTGTGCCTCAATAGGTTGAGAACCGGAATCGGCGAATCTAAGGTTTCCTTGACAGAAGTGGGGCTATCTGGAAGCAGATCAGGATACTAACCGTGGTTGTGGAACATTCACCACAGACCAAACGGAACACCTCTTGGTCTGCCCATTGCTGAGGCAACAATGCACAAACAAGGACACCTTGCGGACTTCAGGAAGCAGCCAGACGTTGTACCCATCTCGGGCTGCCGATCATATTTGAGAACCACAGTGTTTGGACCACGATAAGAAGAAGATCATGGTCTATCTGTCCAGCCGTTTATGCCGCATTGCAAGTGTGAGATTTGGACCACCACTCATGCTCCTGGCGCATGTTTTGCAACCGTACCAGAGCGGAGCTATTCAAGATATTGATTGCTGACCAAAATAGTAGCGATTTCTTCGTAACTGTTATCAAGGATTAGAATTGCAAATTGTGGCAACCGACCCCTCGCTGTGAACTTGTCGTTAAGGTAATAACATCATGATACATATTCTTGGTTCGAATCTAGCTACTGCTTCTGTACAATAGATAAAATTTTCATATTTTTCAAGTTAGAGGGAAAAATTCTAAGGCCAAAAAAGAAAAAATAATAGCTGCTCTTGGAGGTAGTGAGGGAGACTGATCCTGAGCATGGGTGGTGGTCAAAAACTACCGTGTGATTATGTGCATGTCAACCATATTCAGTATGCTCCTGATCAATTGATGACCGATCGAAAATCATTCTACTGAATAAACATTCCCAGAACCTTCCTTTTACGTAAAGGATAATTAACGTAACTAAATGCATTATGTTAGATAATTGGTGTGAGCACGGGTTTGTGCACTTTGGTTCTGAATCCTAATTTTTGGTCTAACCTCTGCGGATGAAATGTGGGGCAAACTTGTAAAATAAGGGGGTAAAATTAGTATAGGGGGTAAACTGAAATAATTGAACTGTGTTAAAAGGATACCAATGTATTGTACATTATAAGGATTAAAAAAAGTATAGTTTGTATAGGTTCCCATGCACTTTTAGTTTAGACGGCTACAGCCCCAGATAAGGTTCCCGGTCATTCTGGGGCAAAAAATTCCGTGATCTGATTTTTTTGTTGAAAACTGTGTCAAATTATTTTCCTGGTAATTTAATGAAGCAGAAAAATACATTTCAATTCTTAGGTGACAGCTATGAATCACAATACTTGAGGTAAAGTTTTGGTGACCCATACAGACCATCAAGGAGTACCCTTGGAGTATGGCTAAGAGGACCCTGGTTACATTTGGCCCACTAATTAGGAATGGAAACCAAATGCCAAACATGTCCAATAAGCAAACAAACAATTTGACACCATTCAACAAAACGCGAGCCCTGGGTTACGTTTACCCCAGGGTGACATTGAACAATTATAAGTTTCCAAATTAATTTTTAAATAAAAGTCAAAACCTAGAAAAAAAACTATACTTTTTTTAATCCTTATATGAGACAAATACTTGGTGTACATTTAAAACAATTTTACTTTATTCAAAGGTTACCCTTACTAATTGTACCCCTTATTTTACAAAGTTCATCATTTCCCAGAGGTGGAGCAAATATGCGAAGAGTTTTTCAGCCCTTCAAATATAGAAAAAAAAAAAACATCTCAAACATTCTTCCCCAAACTTCTAGAATGGGGGTTCTCGTTTATAACCCAACTAATATCCTAAACAGCTCCCCATTTTGCACCTGGGGCGGATTAGAGGCAAGCGAGGTTAAAAGGTAACATGCACCTTGCCCAAGTGCACACACACATTGGCTTCATCGGGACGCGAACACAGGATTTGGGTCATGAGTGGTTGTTGTATCCACCGGACACCACACATGTGCCCTTACCACATTTTTGCAAACATTTGTTTTCCACCGGGAGAAAAACTCGAGGGGGTTGAAGGTGTGAAGTACGGCAAATCGCACGTATTGTGTCACACTGTTTCTCGCGTATTACCCCACCCACGACAAGTTAATATCTTGAATCTCTAATTAATTTTTTACCATTGATTGTTTTTTATAGCTACTATTTGCTAAAGCAGCTCATAATTATATTTATCAAAAATTTCCTTTTTAAAACGGGTTGTGGGAGAGGGCAAGAGATTATTATTTTAACACCTATTATTATTTTTAAGGGTATAAGGGGAAGGATTCATAGACTCATTTTTTTTCCATTGCTACCATATTAACGGTAAAATTATGTTTGCCCAAAATTATGCATTGCTTAATATCAGTTTGCGCATATAATCTTTTGGTGGAAAAATCAAATCGACAATGGCGTTATTGTGCTAATGCTAATTAGCACAATAACGCCCATTTGTCGATATTGTGCTAATTAGTATAATTAAAACCATTTGGTGGCGTATTCAAATTTGATTTTCGCCTTAAAATCTTACAGGAAGTAAATTCAAGCTTTTTATCACCAAAGAAAATGTATTTATGTTTTCCTAAGCTAAATTGAGTTAAATTTAAGGAGAAGAAAGTCCTTTGGAAGTGGTTTTTCATTTCTGAAGCGGGCGATTGGATGCGCTTTGCAAGATCGGGTTTTGGACCGACATTTTTGAATGGGTACACCCCCCCCCCCCCCCCCCCCCACCATCAGTGCCTTTGAGATTGGTTAAAATTCCCACCGGCCAACGGTTTGGGGGGGATACACTAAAGGGAGTGTACAAGACCTTATGCACTTCAGTGCTAATAAACCGTTCGCGGACGAAAGATTGAAACCGCGTTTCGTTTTAACAAGGATATTATATAATCACATAGAATACCTACATTGGCATATTATGCTTATTTTGACACGAATTGGACAGGACCTTTACACATCTATGCTAAAATTAGCGTATTTGTTCATATATTTGGTTTGATTGACGTCATCGATGCCTTTCATTTCCGTTGCTTTCTAAGCGTTTTAGTTAAAATCCGTATGGCAATGTAAATGTATGTTGACACGTTGGGAAAATTTTGTAAATCACGTATATATTTGTTCCCATCAAATGTCAGACATAAAGGACCCAGCTTTTAGCCATTGATTGAGGTAGCCTAATTGAATCGGGGAAAACAATTGATGGGTTGATTGAAAGTTGTCCGACCACTGTTGAATATGGCCTTAAGGATTGGTTGACTTTAAATCAAATTTGCCACCAAGGGTTGAAATTTAAAGAAGAAATAATAACAACAAAAAGACACAAAAAAGGACCACCCCCATAAATATATGAGAAAATGAAGAACATGATACGCGAGTAAGAAAAAAGAAGCTAAACTTAAAATTAGGATAAGAACACAACTATTAGATGGATTGTGTTTCAGTAGTGAACCACATATCATCATTAATTACACAACCAGCTTCTTCAAGGGAGTACACAAGGGGGTTGAAGCCCATTCAAAACCAGGTCGTCCGTGCTGGACGCTGACATTTGAATATTGCACGGACAATTCAGTTTGGTGCTTGTATACACCAAATAATGTCATTCGATGACAACAATCCGCACAAAAAATATCAGCTGTTGGCTGTTGGGTGCTATTGGGAGGTTAAATTCTTGTCCTTCCCATGGCCACCCAACGGAATGAAATGACAGTCAGTCGTCTTGATTTAAATAAACCGCCGTCTATATGAACATATTTTACCTAAGCGGCATTATGCATTATGGAAAAAAGAGTATCTGAGCACAATGCTCCAGGTTGCACTTATTATTACACTTGGGCCACCCTCTAACACATCCATCAATTTGTATCACGACCGATTCGTGTATATGCAAAGCGGCACCCACAGATGTGGAAGAAGGAGGCAGCCATTGCTTTTATTGTGGTACTCTATGTTATCTTGTGGTCGGCAACGGCGAGGACGATGAATTTCTAAGAGACGTAACGCTTTACTCTCTATCGATATCCCTTAGTACCTAACTCCATATTTGGAAAATATCCACGTTGAGGGAACCTGACGGTTGAGATTTCGAGTAGGGCGCCCCCTACCATGACGTAGGAAATTTTTGGGTACTTAGTCGTTTTTTGAACTAGCATTCTTCACCGAGACCGCTCCTCTAAAGTCCACCGGCCACTTCCAGGTGAATACCAAGGAAGCGTACGCTTGGCTTAGTTTTTTTTCTGAATTGGGACTTAGTTTTTTTTTTCACCCAAGGTTCGCTTAGTAGATTAGAGTGATTTGCAGCCCTGGACAATGACTTGGTCGCTACATGGAAAAATCTCGCTGCCGTGGCCCGATACGTGACCTTCACCCAAGAGTTGGTTAATAATCTAGAACGATTTACCCCTGACCAAAGCAGCGGTCCGCTCTGGAACATTAGTTCATTTTTGCAAAAGTCTACCTGCCGTTTCCCGGCAAGGTGGACTTTTCTACTCCGTAGCCCGGCCTAGGTGGGACTTTTCACTAAAAGTCTAGGGCGACTTTCCGCGAACCAATGGCCGCGGTCCGCTATGGACTTAGTTCATTTTGAAAAAGTCTACCTGCGTGGCCCGGCAAGGTGACTTTTCACTGCGTTTAGAACGGTATAGGTGTACCTTTTAAAGAAAGATCATATAATAAGATTCTCAGAGCGACTTCCGCTGGAACACCAGGGAAGCGGTCCGCCTCTGGACTTAATTTTGTTAATTTTTGAAAAGTCTACCTGGCCGTGGGAACCGGCAGGTGACTTTTCACTGCCGTAGCCGGACTACAGGGACTTTTCACTTGAAAGAGCACCTATAAGATCTAGGGCGACTTTCCTCACCAAAGAAGCGGTCCGCCTGGGAATTAGTTTTTTTTCTGACCAACTATGGGACTTAGTTTTTTTTATTAGTTTCAATTTTTGAAAATGTCCGAGATGCACTACCCTCCGTATAGTCATTAGTTATGGGTCGCGAACCCCGCCCTGTCCTTAGAGCAACTTTACATAGCGATGGCCCAGTACTTTAAACTGAACTTACTGTGCGAAGTTTGCTTGTCAGAAAACTAGGCATGATCCGCAACTCTTTAAAACATTAGATATGAAACCTAAAACACCCAAATCCTAAATAGTTTTGCGGTACCCGGTAGGTAGCAACAATTAATTCTAAAATCTCCGGGTCATTTCTTGTGGAATGAATTGGCTAAGACTTTACCGCACAGGTTCGGCCTACAATATGACTTGGCCAAACTCCACCCATGACCCTAAACGGTCACAACCTCTGACCTGGACCCGGGCAAGGGAACCCCTGACCTTGATCCAGCAAAATGACCCCCACTTGCGTAAACTAAGGGGAGGACCGCCACGCCTGTTAAGGCGCGTGCTGTTTTACCGTAATGTTTGGCTAACCACTAAAATTTGACCCGGTTCGCAACCCATGACCTTGACCCGGCTAAAACTGACCCCTCACTTGACGGTAACTAAGGGGCGACTGCACGCACGCTTTTAAGGCGCGTGCGTTTTTACCGTAATGTTGGGACTACTGCATGAACCGGTCCCACCAGCTGACCTTTACGCGGTTGCAACCCCTGACCTTGAACCCGGTAACTGACCCCTCACTTGACCCGTACTAAGGGGAGACCGTACGCCCTTTTAAGGCGCGTGCTGTTTACCGTAATGTTGGGGCCTAGTGCATGAAATTGTGCCAAACCCACTAACTTTTACCCGGTGGAAACCCCTGACCTTGACCGGGCTAACTGACCCCTCACTGGACGGGAACTAAGGGGCGGCCGCAGGCCTGGTAAGGCGCGGGCAGTTTACGTAATGTTCGGCCTACAGTCTATTTAATTAACCCTTTCGCTAACTTAGATGCATTGTGTTTAATTTGTTGGGTGACAATGTAATGGTATTGGACTTTGTGGGCAAGGAAATTGTGTTTTTCTTTTGAATTACATGGTGTCAACATTGTTATTCACAAGACATTTTATGATAAGATTTAGTTGGGTGTGGTAGGTATTTCGGCGCACTTCTGTGGTATAGCATAAGCTCCAGGCTGCAAGTCCTTTGAGGTAGCAGTAGTTTGTATTTCGGAACTGTTGTTTAACCCAAACGCACCCGGCGCAGGGGAACCTATATTACCCTGGATAGGATAGGGCCCAGCCCATTCAGTCTCTTGCGGGTACAGGATCCAAAAACCGGATAGGATGAAAGGCCTCCCATGTGTGACTTTATTGGCCAGGTTCCAAACAGTACATGTAGGCTGCCCTTCTTGGTAGCAGCAGTGAGCGATTGCGGGGGGACTGGAGATGGTAGCAGTAGCTAGCTGGGAGATTGAAGTTACAAGTCTGATGTCAGTTGACTTGTAAGACACCGGCCTGGTCGAAGGTTAGGGCAGATCAGCTTAAAGTAAAGTGTCCGGTCAAGCCAAAATAAAACAGATGGGGCTCTCGTAACTCGGCAACAACATCTTGTGAAAACAATTTAAGCGATCTAAATGTAAAAGTCATTGGTCAGTGGTGCACTAATCGCCCGGCACAAAACTGTATGCGTCGGCCTCTAGTCAATGTTAGAACTACAGCGGTGCATGGTGTTTTCGCCGGGCACAAACGCTGGCGGGCACTGTTCAATGTATTTGTTTCGAGTAAGTCAGCGGCAAAGTTAGCAAGGCAGGGTTCCCTATCATTCGGCACAATCTTCCCTTAGGCGTGTCTTTCGTCCAAAAGGCGCGCAACAGGCACGCTGTTTAGGACCGCGAGGTGGTCGCTCAATTCAAACGCAAAATCTGATTCAAGAGGAAGCGATGGTATACAAAAAAAAACACTCCACCCGACAGAGATGCACACCCGCAAGTTCTGCAACCGAACTTCGTCCGCTTCGCCCTTCATGAAGCAGTCGTTTCTCCGGGTGTCTGGCATCTCCGACAGGGTTGCTCGGATGGATGCCTCTTCCTTCATATCAACCAGCTCATGGCCCGGCCCTATTGGTTGAGGGCATGTGCTTACTACAAGTCGATCAGGTGGGGGAACTGGCCCCCGGCCGAAACCGCAATGAGCTTCCTCGGCCAGTTTGAGGATAAAACCATCGAATGACGAGCACTGTATAAGCAGCCGGGTGTACCCGCCGCATTGTGGACACGATTGAAACAAATCCAGCATTGACCCGGCTGATATCGACCAAGAAGTAAAGCACCTGCTTCACCAGTGCTGGACTCTTTCTCCAGCAGGAGTTGTATGCACGTAAATGATAGCTGTGTCAACGCGCTCCTTATTGTTGTATTCCAACAATAAGGGCGGAGCGGCGATAATGGCGGCCTCTTTCTTAGAGCCTTTGGTGAGCCGAAGCGCCGGCTGATCTCGCGGGATCAGTGGCATCGCGGTACCCGTAGGACGCAGTTGAAAACTAGTTGGCACCCACCTTGACGTATTTCCACAGCGAGTGACGTTGGCGCCCATTTTGCCCGAACATAAAAAGTACCACGCGGGGTCTTTCCAGGTTCTTGATGACATCGGCTCCGGGTTTTTGCGGCTGTCTTTTGAGAAGTCAGTGGGCTGTCCCCGTGAATTCTCTTTCGCGGCCCCGGTTAGATAGGAATCGCGCTCCAACAGTTCGTGGGCTAATAGATAGGATCCGTACAACTTGTCGCAGTAAATTTGAGGAACTTGTTGTGGTGACTCGATTGTCACGTCGAGCGCGATATCCACGACCTTCCGCCGTGTGTTTGAAGGTTTGAATACGCAGTAAAGTTGCTCATGTATCCAGTGTCCCAGTCGCATAATGCGTACATTCAGAAGCCCTGGCTGGTAGGATTGGTCGGCATTCGATGGGTCGTCAGCCAACCGTAATGCCCCATGTACGGCACCATTGCCTGCATCGAGAGATTAGTGCGGATGGCAGTTATAATTCTCCTGGCAATTCCGGACAGTGTCCCAGGGGACCTGGATCTCAGCGGATGCTTTCGGATGTTATTGAACTTATGCTCTTTCTTTCCGAGTTTTCTGGAAATACATCTCTTGGCGTTCGGGGTAGTCGGATTCGCAAAGAGATGCTCCAAGACAGGACTTCAAAACGCGTTTTACCATCGCATTGCAAATATCGGGTTTATGTAAACCTGGATGGGTCGACCAATAAGCCTTGGCGTTCGCCAGCGAATTAAGACCCTTCACCAGATGGATACCAAACCACGCGCGGATTTCGGCGGATCGATGTATCTTTCTCACCCTTTTCTTCAAACCGGATGTTTGTCCATTCGGCGATCTCCTGGAAGAATAAGGAGAAGAAAAACTCCGCAAAAGAGTTCCAGGGGACCGCGTCTGTGCGGTCAGATCGTCAAAGGTCGGACCACTCGGCAGTGTTACCGCGGAACACGGTCGTAGCACCGGGGTCAAATCTGGCGTCCATCCGAGATCTTCCTTAGAAGGGGTCTGCAAGTCAATAGGTCCTCGCTTCGGGTCATTTTCTGACCGGTCTATGAACTCGGCAACCCTTCTGTGCCCGGGTTTGCTGGCTTGCGCGGGATAATCCGATAAAAATCCTTTCTGATCCATAGGCTCATAAATGTCACTGGCTAAAGTCGGTGCCAGCGTTGGGTCTGCGTCAAGCGCAGCTTCATCATCGGGTTGCACCATGTCATCGGGCCAAGACTATCCTGGGATTACAACGCGGAGATTGCTCCGATCTTGGCAGATTAGCCTTGCCCGATGAGCTGGATGCACCCGGGCCCTTTCCCCGGCTCCTTTAGCCTTCTTTGGCTTTGGTTTTTGGCACAGCAGGTCGGGGGAAAAGAGCGCCGGCTCCGCTGATGAAGTTGGTGCGCCGGGAGCCTGCTGCGCGTTTGTGCCCTATAAACCCGCCTCGTGTCGGCAAGATTTTTCCGGGTGCGGTCGGCTGTCTTTGCTGCCCGTACATTTCCCGGTATCCACCCGCGGCTCCTTCCTCTTAGGCTTTTCAGCTTTTTCCTCTGTCCTTTTACATAACACCGAGGGTAAAGCTTTCCTCGGGTGGAGACTCTGAAGTGCTGTGTCGTCGTGGCCATGCTAGACTGATACAGATCGCTGGCGATCGCTCATTTATACCTTTTTTATTTCCCGCCACGAAAAGTGGGGAGAAGTAGTAAATATATACCACGGTAACCTTGATGGGAAAAAAAACGTCTTTTCACCGTCCAAAGTTCTCCAATGTGACTGGAAACGGGTCTTTTCACCACACAAACAATTCTCCCAAATGACTACTTGCGGTTGAATTCAGATGCGGCCTGTCTTTCGGTAAAATTAAGTGACTGGAGGAAACGGGGTCTTTTCCACCACCAAAATTTCTCCAAAGTGGACTACTTGCGGTTGAAATTCAGCTGCGCCTGCCTTCCAGTAAAAAATTCAGAAGGGGCCGGCCTTTCACCAAAATCAATTTTTAAGATTGACAAAATATTAGATTTGAAAAATGGAAAAAGTCCTCTTTCGACAAAATTGACTAAGTCCACTTTTGAAAAAAAACGACTAAGTCCAGCGCGGGACTACGGCCTCGGTCTTTAGCGGGGAAATGGCCCTGATCCAAAAGCCATAGTAAGGGTGGAAAAAAAAACCTAAGTCCAGAGCGGTCGGCCTTCTTGATCTGTAGCGGAAATCGCGGCTGCATGCGTGTAACTGGTCCGATCCGGACTTTGTGAAAAAATAACTAAGTCCAGAGCGGACCACTGCCTCGGTATTAACCGGGAAAATTTGCCCTAGAAAAATTTGTTTTTGCCAACAGCCATAGTTAAGGGTGACAAAAAAAATAGTCCAGAGCCGGTAGGGCCTTCCTTGATCTTAGCCGGAAATCGCGGGCTACATGCGGTAATGGTCCGCTCGGACTTTGAAAAATAATAAGTCCAGAGCGGACCACTGCCTCGGTACTGAGCGGGGAAATTTGGCCCCTAGACCAACAGCCCATAGTTAAGGGTGAAAAAAAAACTAAGTCCAGAGCGGGTAAGGGTGAAAAAAAAAAAATAAGTCCGAGCGGTAGGCTTTCAAGCCAACCGGAATGGAAAGGAATCGCGGCTTTACATGCGTGTTGTAACTGGTCCGCTCCGGACTGTCAATTTTTCAAATCCAAACTGCAGTTGCTCGACTATGTAGATATTATACGTTCTGGGTCCCGAACACGCCCCAGCCGCTGCAGGCCGGCGTTTGGCCTCTGCGCATGCTACAATTTTTGTACACAGCAATGTTGATAACGCTACCGAAGCTCCCTAGATAAAATCAGATTTCGCATAGGCACCCGTCCATTTTTAACTCTCTCCGCGGAGAGCCGCTCTCGGTTTTAAAATCCACTACTAGTGGGAAAACGCCCGTCTGCCGGCTAGAACAATGTTGGCGCAAAAAAAAACACTTAGCCGCTCAGACCCCCAAAAACCACGAACCGGGCAGTAACACGGATATACTCCCCTATGAGTATACGATTATGGTCCCGACAGTGGGGCTCCACATTGGCACTTTAATTCTACCACGTCACACCTGAATCACATCCGACCAGTGTGGGTCTGCGATCAGAAACCAGCAAGGCCCGGCAATTTACAGACATGATTCTTTTTTCCCTTCAACACCCTATTTAAGTTGGTTTGCGGAAACCGGAAGGTGGCCACCATTTTGTTAGTAAGCTCCGGGTGATTTCCCGGCGACAGAAGAGAAGTGGTGGCGAATACCGCACGATCCAAACTTAGCCGGGCCACGGCAGTGAAAAGTCACTACGCCGGGCCACGGCAGGTAAGACTTTCAAAAATGAATAAGTCCAGAGCGGACCGCTTCCGGGCCACGGCAGTGGAAAAGTCACCCTAGCCGGGCCACGGAGTGAAGTCAACCTAGCGGGCACGGCAGGTAGACTTTTCAAAAAGGAACTAAGTCCAGCGCGGGTGACCGCTATCATGGTCAGCGGAAAGTCGCCTAGATCTTTTAGTGATTTCTTTCAGTGAAAAGTAACCTAGCTGGGCCACGGCTGAAATCACCTAATTATTGGCGGAGACCACCCGTATTAGAGTCGCAAGAAAATGGTTGGCCACGTGTCGGTTTCCAAGAAACCTACGTAGATAAGGTGTGGAAGGGGTCATATCTAATGTTTTAGAGAGTGCGTACCATGCCTAGTTTCTGACAGCAACAAACTCGAAAGTAAGTTCAGGTTTAAGTAACTGGGCCATCGCTATGAAGTGCTCTAAGGATAGAGTATGGGTCGCGACCAGATCGTATACTATAGGAGGGTTGTGCATCTCGGGACATTTTTTTTTCCAAAAATTAACTAACAAAAAAGTCCAGAAAAAAAAAAAATAAGTTCCAGAGTTCAGAAAAAAAAACTAAGTCAGAGCGGACCGTTTCCTTTGTCAGCGGAAAGAGCGCCCTAGATCTTAGTGATCTTTCAGGGGACAAGGCACCTTGCCGCGGCCACGGAAGGTGAAAAGTCAATTCTTAGCCGGGCCACGGAAGGTAGGAAGGTTTCAAAAATGAACTAAGGCCCGAGCGGACCCGCTTCCTTTGGCAGCGGAAAGTCGCCCTAGATCTTTTGTGATTCTTTCAGTGACAAGGCACCTAGCCGGGCCACGCAGTGAAAAAAGTCACTTAGCCGGGCCACGGCAGGTAGACTGTTAAAAAATGAATAGTCAGAGCGGACCGCTTCCATGGTAGCGGAAAGTAGCCCCTAGATTTTAGTGATCTTTCAGTGACAGGCACCTAGCAGGGCCACGGCAGGATTAGGACTTTTCAAAATGAACTAAGGTCACAAGAGCGGACCGATTCTAGGGTCAGCGGAACGTCGCCCTAGATCTGTTCAGTGATTCTTCAGTGAAAAGGCACCTTGCGGGCACGGCAGTGAAAGTCACTTCGCCGGGCCACGGCAGGTAGACTTCAAAAAATGGAATAAGTCCAGGAGCGACCGCTTTCTATGGTCAGGCGGAAAAGGGCGCCTAGATCTTTTAGTGATCTTTCATTTGAAAAGGCCACCTTGCCGGGCCACGCAGTTGAAAAGTCACTTAGCGGGCCACGGCCAGGTAGACTTTTCAAAAATGAGACTAAGTCCAGAGCGGACCGCTATCATGGTCAGCGGAAAGTCTCCCCTAGATCTTTTAGTGCTTTCAATGACAAGGCACCTAGCCGGCCACGGCAGTGAAAAGTCACTTAGCCGGGCCACGGCAGGCGAAGATTTTGCAGTAGTAGCGGACAACTTCATTGGTCAGCTAATAAAAATTCACTCTAGTACTAAGCGACGTTGGGTGGGCGAAAAAAAAAAAAAAACTAGTCCAGAGTTCAGAAAAAAAAATAAGTCCAGAAGCGGACCGCTTCCTGTTCAGCGGAAAGGTAGCCCTAGATCTTTTTGGTAAAGTCACCTAGCCGGGCCACGGTATGTTAGCTTTTTCAAAATGAACTAAGTAAAGAGCGTAAACCCACTCCTTAGTATTTACCCTGAAGTGGACGCTAGAGTAAGAGTTGTGGTGTTGTGGCTGAAAGCTTTCGGACTGTTACGGCTGATTGGATGGCCGCGATGAAAATCGACTGAAATGGAGAATTTTGCCCAAAATGAAAAAGTGGGTTAAAAAGGGGGTTTTAGTGCTTAAAGTGGATATAGAGAACCTTTTGGAGTACCTGTGTAGTAGCTGTTAAGTAGCCCCGGAGTACCATATTCATGGGTACCGTATCACCGGTAAGTGGTGGTTAATCGTTCACCTACGTACAAACGCAGTACCTTAACCAATTTTAGTCACCCATGCGGTAGTAGACCTGGCCGTGGGTTAACTCCAATGCAAAGAGCTTGGGCTATGTTGGTTTATCCCATGTTAAAACATTTGCTTAACTCATGTTATATATCTTTACAACAAAATGTCGCAAAAAAAGGGATGTAGCGTTATTTTTCCTGTTAGGATCTAGGGCAATTTCCCCTAAAACAAGGCAGAGGTGGTTTTGGAAAAGTGGGAAAATGCATTAAAGGGACCTAGGGTATAGGGGTTTTGGTGATACTGAACTTAAAAATGTACTAAATTTGAAAATTGTCAGAAAGGAGCAAAACGGGACAATGGAATACACTCTAAAAACTAGTTCCTCAGTGCGGGTGAGAACAAGCGGTGTTGAGTAAAAAGGTTGAGTTAAATGATTAATCAAGCATGGAGAAAACGCCCAATTTCCGCTTTACTTCTTCAACCGAGCAAAACTGTGGAAATAATGTTGAGTATCAGTTGCTCCCTCACTATGGGCCAAAGTTTTGCGGGGCGGGGATAGGACACGATTCTTACGTGCATTTTCAACGGCAGCCTTTGATCCCAGTGACATTTACAAACTCACCTCTTAAACCGTCGTCAATGAATCCTAGTAATATCCGTGATCATTTTGGAAAAACAAGACACAAAAATCCGTCGGGTTAGTGTATTAACCCCCGCTGCAAAACATTTTGTAAGTTCCACTAACGACTCACGTTTAAATACTCATGACAGCTTTAGGGTTCAAGTTTTTTTCCCGATGTGCGCAAGAGCCTTTCCCTACCGTTTTTGTCTTTGAAAGAGGACTAGCTCTCGGGTTGCGCCGGATGGTGATGCCGATGTGAATTCACTGTTGTTCTTAAGTTGGACGTCTACACCCCCCCCCCCCGTGCTTCTAGGGCAGCCGGTAGGGGAGTAACCTGTGACGGTACTTCCACGAGTAAGCTGCGAAAGCTACTCCACTACTGGCGGCCTCCTACGTTTGTAGGCTAAATGACTACTGTCAGTCACCTAGCATGCAACTGTAGAGTACACTACAGGATGGATGTACTGCTAAGAAAACATAGCTATTATTGCACCAGTGGCTTGTGCACTTCGTAAGTACTTAGTTGTAGGTACTGCATGCAAAACGCATCAACGCGGTTCCCCTTGGTAGTAGGGCTCTAAAAGTTACACATGGAATAGCCTACGTTTCTGGGTTACCATGAGTAAGAATTTTTTCCCCTGACTGTGTATGGAGGACCCGACCATAAAATCTGATAGATACGTGGATGGAGCATGTGGACACATACAGATGTAATAAATCATAAATAACAAAACGCGTTATTAATGCCCAAATTTAAAGACAAATAATTATATGTACTCCAAATACGGAGCGTCTTACGGTTTATCCCTGCTCTAAATTGTCAACATTGACGTGCCCATAACGCCTTAACACAGTTTTGTTTGTGAGTCTTAGACACCAGAAAAAACCAATTCGTGCCTTGAGGAAGGAAACTGACCACTATTACTTTATCGGACAACGTCCTTGTTTGTTAGTAACACGGATCTTTTTTATTTACATCAACACTGCAGCGCTAATGTCTGAATGTCTGTAGTAGCAACAAATCCAACAAGCACTGGGGGAAACACGAAAACTTCATCGTACATGGAAGTCTATAAAGGAAGAATGTAAGCGAAAACGCCGAAAAATTCACTGTAGAAAAAATGCTGTCTATGGACCTGGCTTGGTGGTGCTTTATACCTCGGGAAGGGGCCATAAGAGCGTCATTACAAGGGTACTCATTCTGCCGCCAATAGGAATTTTTAACTTCATACGGTGGACTTCACACAGGATTATATTTCGTCGCTGAGTCAGGGAAAAACCTCATCCTTCAAAGGTAAAAAAAGCAACACTCATAGTATAAATTTTGGTCACCTAAATTGAGGCAGAATCACAGCAAAAAAAAGAAGAGTCCATTAAAAAATCGCCTTTGCAATATTAAAACTACAAAACACGACTTATCTTTTTGCGTATAAAATAACCAATCATGTCTCTGTATAATTTTCAATAGGAATTTGTTACATGATATGATGTTTTGCCATTCACCCTTGTGCTCCATATTGAGGTCAAATGCAGCCATATGATTTTTGTTCAAGCCAAGCAATGTTCATAAAATTGGAAAGTCAAGGACATTATCTACGGCATCTTTTTTTTATTAGTGCCTTTTTTTTCGTTCTTGCTCTTTCTTTCCTTAGTTCGTTCTCTTCTTTCTTTCGTTCGTTCTCTTCTTCTTCGTTAGTCTTTTTCTTTCGTGCGTTCCTTTCTTTCAGTTAGTTCTTCTTTCTTTCTCGTTCAGTCTCTTTCTTTGTTCGTTGTTGTTTAGTCGTTCTCTTTCTTCTTTCGTTCTTTCTCTTTCGTTCTTTCTTTATTTCCTTCGTTTCTCTTTCGTTCGTTATCTTTCTTTCGTTCGTTTCTTTCATTTCGTTCGTCTCTTTATTTCGTTAGTTCTCTTTCTTTCTTTCGTTCGTTATCTCTTTCTTTCGTTCATTCTCTTTCTTCTTTCGTTGGTCTCTTTCTTATTCGTTTCGTTCTCTTGCTTTACGTTCGTTCTCTTTCTTCTTTCGTTCGTTCTTTCTTTCTTTGCTTCGTTCTCTTTCTTTGGTTCGTTCTTCTTCTTCTTTCTTTCGTTCTTTATTTCGTCTCTTTCTTTCTTTCCGTTGTCCTTTTCTTTTTATTCAAAAAAAAACAGAAAGAAAAGAAAAAACACTTTCCGAAATATGTTTTTCATTCATTTCCGGGGTGGTGATATAACACCTGCAATCTTTCTGAAATAATAGCAATTTTTACAGTTTTTACCCCATAATTCCAAAAACTATAAGCCATAGGTAGTTTAAACTATACCTTTTTGGAATCCTTGTAACCAGACAAACATCATGGTGTGCTTTTCAACACAATCGGAACATTTTAAATTTTTTACCCCTGTGTAACCTTGAACTCCAAGCTGAGGGCCATGAAAGGGGTGTGGCAAATGCTTCCATCAATTATTTTGATTATCAATGCATAAATTACTTGTGTACCAAAATTCACAGTTTTATCCAGATTTGCACACTCACAAAGGTCTGTGCACTACAGTCCCCCACTATATTTATAATTGCTTGTTTGAATCATTTTTACCGTCACTCCCGTTGGTAGACGGAGGGAGGGATCTTAGAGACCAGCATTAATTATGTAATGCACGGGGTGATGGATATTATTGTTTCCTTCATGAAAAGATGCGTATCAACAAAATACAAGGAAAAATCGCTTATTGTAAACATATTTTGTTGAAATGACTAAATGAGGCCGTGTTAATTTTGCATTCGCTTTGTTCCAAATTTGAAAACAATGTTTTGCCCTAAGTTTTAGGATCTTTGTTAGAATCTAATTTAATTGCTTAAACGAACCAAAGAAAGAGAACGAAGCAAAGAAAGAAAGAACGAACGAAAGAAAGAAAGAGAACGAACGAAAGAAAGAGAACGAACGAAATAAAGAAAGAGAACGAACGAAAGAAAGAAAGAGAATGAACGAAATAAAGAGAGAACGAACGAAAGAAAGAAAGAGAACGAACGAAAGAAAGAGAACGAACGAAAGAAAGAGAACGAACGTAAGAGAACGAACGAAAGAAAGAGAACGAACGAAAGAGAAAGAACGAAAGAAAGAAAGAGAACGAACGAAACAAACAACGAACAAAAGAAAGAGAATGAACGAAAGAAAAAAAGAGAACGAACGAAAGAAAGAGAACGAACGAAAGAAAAAAGAACGAACGAAAGAAAGAAAGAGAACGAACTAAAGAAAGAAAGAGAACGAACGAAGGAAAGAAAGAGAAAGAACGAAAAAAGAAAGAGAACGAATAAAAAAAAGATGCCGTAGTAATAATGTCTTGACTTTCCAATTTTATGAACATTGCTGGGCAGGAACAAAATCACATGTGCATTTGACCTCATATGGAGCACAAAGGGTGAATGGCAAAACATCATGTAACAAATTCTTATTGAAATTTACAGGAGACATGATTGGTTATTTTATTACGCACAAAGAGAAGTCGTTTGTAGTTTTAATATTGCAAAGGCGATTTTTCTACTCTTCTTTTTGCTGTGATTTCTGCCTCAAATTTAGGTGACCAAAATTATACATATGAGGTTTTGCTTTTGACCTTTGAAGATGAGGTTTTCCCTGACCAGCGACGAAATATAATCCTGTGTGAAGTCCACAGGAGGGAAGTTAAAAATTCCTATTGGCGGCAGAATGAGTCTTGTTAATGACGCTCTTATGGCCCCTTCCCGAGGTATAAAGCACCACCAAGCAAGGTCCATAGGACAGCATTTTTTACAGTGATTTTTCGGCGTTTTCGCTTACATTCTTCCTTTATAGACTTCCATGTACGATGAAGTTTTCGTGTTTCCCCCAAGTGCTTGTTGGATTTGCTACTACAGACATTCAGACATTAGCGCTGCGTGTGATGTAAATAAAAGATCCGTGTAACTAACAAACAGAAGGACGTTGTCCGATAAAGTAATAGTGGTCAGTTTCCTCAAGGCACGTAATTGTTCTGGGTTCTAAGACTACAAAACGAAAACTGTGTTAAGGCGTTATGGGCAACTCAATGTTGACATATTAGGAGCGCAGGGATAAACCGTAAGACGCTCCGTATTTGGAGTACATATAGATTATTTGTCTTTTAAATTGGCATTAAATATACGAGGTTTTGTTATTTATGAATTTATTACAGCTGTATTGTGTCACATGCTCCATCCACGTATCTATCAGATTTTATGGTCGGGTCCTCCATACACAGGCAGATTCTTACTCATGATGTAACCCAGAGCGTAGGCTATTCCATGTGTACTTTTAGCCCTACTCCAAGGGGACCGTTGATGCGTTATTGATGCAGTACCTACAACTAAGTACTTACGAAGTGCACAAGCCACTGGGTGCATAATAGCTATGTTTTCTTAGCAGTATCCATCCTGTAGTGTACTCTGCAGTTGCCTGCTAAGTGACTGACAGGTATTCATGTAGCCCGACCACGTAGGCCTCCAGTAGTGGAGTAGCTTTCCAGCTACTCGGGGAGTACCGTCACAGGTACTCCCCTACCGGCTGCCTAGAAGGCAACAGGGGGTAAGACGTACCAACTTAAGAACAACAGTGAATTCAAATCGGCATCAACATCCGGCGTAACGCGAGTGCTAGTCTCTTTCAAAGACCTAACGGTAGGAGAGCGCTCTTGCGCACATCGGGAAAAGACTTGACTAAAGCTGGTCATGAGTATTTAAAGGATCGTTATTGGAAATTACAATGTTTTGCAGCGGGGGTTAATACACTAACCCCGACGGATTTTGATGTCAATATGTTTTTTCCAAAATTATCGTGATATTACTAGGATTTATTGAACGACGGTTTAAGGGGTGATTTTGTAATGTCACTGGGATCAAGGCTGACGTAGAAAATGCACGTAAGATCGTGTCCTACCCCCGCCCCGCAAAACTTTGGCCCATAGAGGGAGCCAACTATACTCAACATGTATTTCACAGTTTTGCTCGGGTGAAGAGTAAAACGGAAATGTGCGTTTAACTCCATGCTGATTAACCCTGGTCTACCTGAGCCATTTTTTGTAACAAAACTGCCGAAGGGGGGGGGGGCTGTGATTTTCGTTACTGAACACCCAATTCCTGTAAATTCGGTACCAAATGATAGCTTAGAGTTTCTTCTTTCCATTGGTACCAAAATAAGTACCAACATCCCCATTATGACGTCACTATGACGTCATATGTTGAGGAAAGTCCGAAAATACTGAATATAGGGTGGAAAATTGATATTTCCAATTTTTAAGCGACTCACACACTGTATTAAGCTCTAAAATGCGTGTTCATATAATAAAAACTAGTCATTTCCCATCAAGTAGAGTCAAAAAACTGCACGAAAATCTGAGTTCTTTCCTAACCTTTTGGCGAAAAATTGACTTTTCACTGTGTGTTGCTATGGAAATGGCAGTTTTTCCTGACATGCGAACTTAATTATGACGTCATTGTAAAGTAAATGCTAGGCATGTGGTACTCATTTTGGTTATCAATGGAAAGAGGAGGACCATAGCTAATCTATTGGTACCAAAAATCAAGTGTTTGGATGTTCATGGTTGTGTTAGGCATGTAGGTACTTCTCTTCCGAAGGGGGGGTGGTTCCCCCCCCCCCCCCCATCATCACTTTGGGGTTCACCTTGTATCTTACCTATCCCCGGTGGAGATACCGCACTGAGTAGTAAATCAGTTTTTAGAGTGTATTCCATTGTCGTTTGCTCCTTTTGACAATTTTCAATTATGTAAAAAATTTTTAAGTCAGTATCACCAAAATCCCTCTAACCTAATGTCCCTTAAGTGCCTTATTCCCACTTTTCAAAAAACCACCTCTGCCTGTTTTAGGGGGAAAGTGGCCCCTCGATCTAACAGGAAAAATAACGCTTACATCCCTTTTTGGCGACATTTTGTAACATATAAACACGAGTAAGCAAAAATGCCTAAAATAAATGGTGAAGACCCACACATTAGCCCAAAGCTTCATTTGATGGAGTAACCCACGCAGGGTTCTACGCATGGGGGGTGGGACTAGGTGGGATAAGGTACTGCGCGTTTGTACGTAGGTGAACGATTACCACCACTTTTGCCGGTGATACGGTACCCATGAATGTTGGTACTCCGGGGCTACTTAACAGGTACTACACAGGTACTCCCTTGAAGAAGCTGGTTGTGTAATTATGATGATATGTGGTCAATGAAACACAAATCCATCTATAGATGTCGTTCTTATCCTAATTTAGTTTTTAGCTTCTTTTTTCTTACTCGCGTATCATGTTCTTCATTTTTCTTCATTATATTTTATTTTTGTCTTTTTGTTCTTATTATTTCTTCTTTAAATTTAAACCCTGGGTGCAAATGTTGATTTAAAACATACCAATCCCTTAAGCCATAATTCAACAAGTGGTCGGACACTTTCAATCAACCCAATCACATTGTTTTTCCGAGT
This sequence comes from Ophioderma brevispina, assembly GCA_023653785.1. Taxonomy (NCBI): domain Eukaryota; kingdom Metazoa; phylum Echinodermata; class Ophiuroidea; order Amphilepidida; family Ophiodermatidae; genus Ophioderma; species Ophioderma brevispina. The sequence goes on from JAMKCH010002687.1 coordinate 29,142, forward strand.
TTCATTAAGGCTACCTAAATCAATGGCTAATGGTTGGGTCCTTTTATTGGCTGACATGTGATGGCAAATATATACGTGGATTTACAAAATCAAACATGTCAACATACCTTTACAGGATGCCATAAGGTTTTAACTAAAACGCTTAGAAAGCAACGGAAATGAAAGGCATCGATGACGTCAATCAAACCAAATATATGAACAAATACGCTAATTTTTAGCATAGATGTGTAAAGGTCCTGTCCAATTCGTGTCAAAATAATCATAATATGCCAATGTAGGTATTTCTATGTGAATTATATAAATAGCATGTAAAACAGCGGTTTAAATTATTTCGTCCGCGAACGTTTATTAGCAACTGAAGTGCTAGGTTCCTTGTTACAATCACTTATAGTGTATCCCCCAAACCCTTATGCCGGGGAATTTTTTCCCCCCAATCTCAAGGCACTGCAGGGTGTACCCATTCAAAATGTGGCGGTCCAAAAACCCCGATCTTTGCAACGCGCATCCAATTCGCCCGCTCACAATGAAAAACCCACTTTCCCAAAGGACTTTTCTCCTTAAAATTTAACTCAATTTAGCTTTAAGAAAACATAAATACATATTCTTTGGTGATAAAAAGCTTAGAAAGTTTCTCCTGTAAGATTTTAATGCGAACATCAATTTTTAATAGCGCCACCAAAATTTTTTAATTAGACTAATTACACATTCGACAATGGCGGTATTTGCTAATTATACTAATTAGCACAATAACGCCATTGTCGATTTGATTTTTACACCAAAATATGCGCAACTGATATTTAAGCAATGGCATCAAAATGTTGGGCAAAATAATTTACCGTTTATATTGCGCATGGAAAAAAAAACATTTTGATTCCAGCTGAATCCCCTTAAATAATATAGGTGTTAAAATAATATGATCTTGCCGTCCACAACCCTTTTCCAAAAGGAAATTTATAATCATAATTATGAGCTGCTTTTAGCATAGTAGCTATAAAAGACATCAAGTAAAAAATAATTAGAGATTACAAGAGATTAACTTGTCTAGGGTGGGGGTAGACGCGGAGAACAAGTGTGAACACATCGTGCGATTTGCAGTCTTACACCTTCCACCCCCCCCTCGAGTGTTTTCTACTTCTCCTGTTGAAAACATGTATCGCAAATGTGTAAGGGCACATGTGGTCCGTTGGAAAAAAAAAAAAAAATACAACCCACTCATGAACCAAGTCCTGGTGGTTCGAGTCCCGATGAAGCCAATGTGTTTGTGCACTTGGCAGGCATTTACCTCGCTTGCCTCTATCCGCCCAGGTGCAAAATGTGACTGTTAGATATTATGGGTTATAAACGAGAACCCCATGCTAGAGTTTTGGGGAGAATGTTTTAAGATTGTTTTTTTCGTTCTATATTTTGAAGGTGCGAATCTGCATTGGCTCCAACCTCTGGGAAATGTGGAACTTTGTAAAATAAGGCGGGAAAATTAGTACGGGTTACTTGAAATAAAGTAAAATTGTGTTGTAATGTACACCAATGTAATTTGTCTCATTATAAGATTAAAAGTATAATTTGTCTAGGTTCTGACCTTTAGTTAACATGGCCACAGCCCTGATAAGGTTCAATGTCACCCTGGGGTAAACGTCACCGTGCTTCCGAATTTTGTTGACAATGGGTCAATTGGTTCGTTCTTGCTTATTTGAACAATGTTTGGCATTTGGTTTCCCCTAATTAGTGGGCAAAAGGGCGTTTGTCGCCTGCCAAAGCGGTCTGTGCGTCGCGCTCTCTACGCATCTGCCAGTGGATGTCCTGGTAGGGGTGCAAGGTCAAGTCTCAAATCTTAACTCTTGTCTTGTGTAGAGGAAAAGAGAGATACCCTACAACCATCAAGGGAGTACCCTTGGAATAGGCGAAGAGACACGGTTTACATTTTGCCCACTAAGGGAACCAAAGGCCAACATTGTCAATAGCAAGACGAACAATTTGACACCATTTTCAAACAACATCGGAGCACTGGGTTACTTTACCCTAGGGGTGACATTGCCTAATTGGGCTGTACTTGTTTAACTAAAGGTCGAACCTAGACAACTATCTTTTTTATCCTTATATGCGAACAAATACATTGTGTACATTAAACCAATTTGTACTTTATTTCAAGTTTACCCTGTACTAATTGTACCTCCCTTATTGACAAAGTTCCCTACATTTCCCGAGGTTGGAGCCAAATATCATATTCAGGCACTTCAAAATATAGAAGAAAAAAAACATCTTCAAACATCTTCCCCAAACGTCCTAGATGGGGTCTCGTTATAACCCACTAATATTCCTAACAGCTCCCCATTTTGCCCTGGGCGGATAGATGCAGCGAGGAAAACTGCCTTGCCCAATGCACACACAGTGGCTTCATCGGGACTCAACACAGGACCTTTGGGTCTGAGTGGGTTGTTGTATCCACCGGACCAACATGCCCATTTACACATTTGCGATACATTTGTGTTCCACCGGGAGAAAACACTCGAGGGGGTTGGAAGGTGTAAGTACTGCCAAATCGCAACGTTATTGTGTCCCTTGTTTTCCCTTCTCCGCGTCTTACCCCACCCAAGACAAGTTAATCTCTTGTAATCTCGAATTATTTGTTTACCTTGCTGTCCTTTTTTATATCTACTATGCGAAAAGCGCTCAGTATTATATATTATAAACATTTCCTTTTGTGAAAGGGTTGTGGGAGGGCAAGATCATTATTATTTAACCCTATTATTATTTTAAGTGATTCATATGGACTAAATGTTTTTTTTTCAATGCGCCATATTAACGGGAAATTATTTTGCCCAAACTTTTATGCATTGCTTAAATATCAGTTGCGCATATTTGGGTGAAAATCAATCGACAATGGGCGTTATGTGCCTAACTTAGTATAATTAGCACATAACTCATTGTCGATATTGTGCTATTCAGTATACTTAAACTTTTGTGGCGCAATTAAAAATTTGATTTTCAAAAAACAAAAAAACACGCGTTTTTAACCTAATTTTAAAAAAAAGAAAATGTTTTATTGTTTTCTCTCATGTTCATGCTCCCGTGTTCGCGAAATCTGCTTGTGTCTGGGTCGCTTTGGGAAAGTGTCGTGTCACACTGGTGGCGTGTGGGTGGGTGTGGGGCGGTGGCGAATTTGAGTTCGCTGTGGTGTTGGGTCGCGTATAGATGCGGGTGGGTAGTGGTTTTTGGGTTTTGGGGCGCTTGCCCAGGGTTGTTTGAATTGGGGTACACGGATCCTTTTCCGGTTGAGAGTTGTGGTTGGTTCAAAATTCAACTGCAAGGTGTGGGGGATACACTATAACGGGGAGTGTACAGACCTTATGCACTTCATTGCTAAAAACCGTTCGCGTACGAAATAATTTAACCGCGTTTTACAAGGCTATTTATATAATCACATAGAAATACCTACATTGGCATATTATCTTATTTTGACACTAATTGGCACATGAAACTTTACACATCTATGCTAAACTTAGGCGTATTTGTTCATATATTGGTTGAGTTTGCCGTCATCGTGCTTCATTTCGTTGCGTCTAAGCGTTTTATTTAAAACCTTATGGCATCCTGTAAAGGTATGTTGACATGTTTGATTTGTAATCCCGTATATTTGCCATCACATGTCAGCCAATAAAAGGACCCAACCATTACCATTGATTTAGGTAGCCCTTATGAAACTCGGACAACAATGTGTTGGTTGATGAAAGTGTCCGACCAGTGTTGAATTATGGCTTAAGGGATTGGTATGTTTTAAATCAACCTTTGCACCCAGGTTACATTTAAAGAAGAAATAAAAGAAGTGGAAACGACAAAATAAAATATAATGAAGAAAATGAAGAACTTATATCGAGTAAGAAAAAGAAGCTAAACTAAATTATGATAAGAAGACATCTATAGATGGATTTGTTTTCATTGACCACATATCCTCATATTAACACACCCAGCTTCTTCAAGGGAGTACCTGTGTAGTCCGTTAAGTAGCCCCGGAGTACCATTTCATGGGTACCGTATCCACCGGTAAAGTGGTGGTAGTCGTTCACCTACGTACAAAACGCAGTACCCTTATCCGCCTAGTCACCCCATGCGTTGACTGCGTGGGTAATCCAATCCAAATGAGCTTTGGGCTATGTGTGTCTTATCCATTATTTCCATTTTGCTTACTCTGTTATATATTTTGACACAAATGTCGCAAAAAGGAAATGTAGCGTGTTATGTTCCTGTTAATCTAGGGGCAATCTTCCCCTAAAACAAGGCAGATGTGGTTTTTGAAAAGTGGGCATGCACTTAAGGACATTAGGGGTAAGGGGATTTTTGTGATACTGAACTAAAATGTTACTATAATTTGAAAATTGTCAAAAGGAGCAACGACAATGGAATCACGCTAAAACTATATTTACACTCAGTGCTACCCACGGGGTATAGGTAAGAGTAGAGGTAAACCCAAAGTGATGGGGGGGGGGGGGGAACCCCCCCCCTTCGGAGAGATTACCAACAGCCTTAACACAACACAGAAACGTCACAGACACTTGATTTTGGTACCAATATATATCTATGGTCCTCCTCTTTCCATTGATACCAAAATGAGTACCAACATGCCATCATTACGTTACAATGAACGTCATAAAGTTCGCATGTCAGCAAACTGCAACTTTCCCATAGACCCACAGTGAAAAATTCATTTTTCGCCAAAAAGGTTAGGAAACTCAGATTTTCATGCAGGTTTTGACTCTACTTGATGGTAATGATAGTTTTATATAATGACAGCATTTTAGGGCAAATAAGGTGTTTGGTCGCTAAAATTGCAGAAATATCAATTTTTCCACCCTTATTCCGTATGTTCGACTTTCCTCAAACATATGACGTCATAGTGACGTCATCAATGGGATGTTGGTATTATTTTTGGTACCAAATGGGAAAGAAGAAACTCTATGCTACCCTGGGGTACCGATTACAGGAATTGGGGTTTCAGTAACGACCTCACAGGCCCCCCCCCCCCTTCGCATGTTTGTTAACAAAAAATGGCTCAGGTAGTACGAGGGGTTAATCAGCATGTAGTTAAACGACTTTCCGTTTTTACTCTTCACCCGAGCAAAACTGTGAAATACATGTTGATATAGTTTGGCTCCCTCTATGGGCCCAAATTTTGCGGGGCGGGGGTAGGACACGATCTTACGTGCATTTTCTCCGTCAGCCTTGATCCCAGTGACATTACAAATCACCCTTAAACCGTCGTTCAAGAATCTAGTAAATATCCGCATAATTTGGAAAAAACTATGTGACATCAAAATTCCGTCGGGGTTAGTGGTATTAACCCCCGCGCAACAACATTGTAATTTTCCATACGAATCCTTTAAATACTCATACGCAGCTTTAGTCAGTCCTTTTCCGATGTGGCGCAAAGAGCGCCGCCTACCTTAAGGTCCCTTTGAAAGACTAGCATTCGGGTCGCGCCGGATGTGATGCCGATTTGAATTCACTGTTTGTTCTTAAGTTGGTACGTCTTACCCCCTGTTGCCTTCTAGGCCCGGTAGGGGATACCTGGGAGGTACCCCCCGAGTAGCTGGAAGCTACTCCCCCTACTGTAGGCCTACGTGTCGGGCTACGAATACCTTTCCAGTCCACTTAGCAGGCAACTGCAAGTCCACAAAAACAGGATGGATACTGCTAAGAACACATATCTATTATGCCACCCGTGCTTGTGCATCTTCGTAAGTACTATAGTGTGTAGGTACTGCATCATAAACATCAACGGTCCCCTTGGAGTAGGTAAAAGGTACACATGGAATAGCCTACGCTCTGGGTTACATTCATGAGTAAGAATCTGCCTGTGTATGGAGGACCCGACCATAAAATCTGATAGATACGTGGATGGAGCATGTGACACAATACAGCTGTAAGGGGGGGGGTAATTGGGTGGGCGTCATAAATGTCGTTTTTTGGACCACCGTTTTGAATCTGTATAACCTGTTTTCATTTTTCCCCTGTTATGTGGTCGTGTTGATGTACCCAATTATTGACCGAAGTATTGGTAAAAATAAAATCCAGCGGGAAAGTGGTTTTCAAGGGGGGGGGGGGCAAAAAATTGGAATAACCTACCCAAATCAATGTTACTCCCAATACCAATCTCTGTTACAGACTTCAAAACAAAATACCATCACAATAAATCATAGCCTTTAATTTTCATGTGTGTATTATGTGAAATTTAATCATTATTAAGTAAATATTGAGTAATTTAATCCTTTGAATTTGATATGTTATTTTAATTTGATTTGATTTTGTATATTTGATTTTGTATATTTTCTGTGTATGTTCATTAATTTGTATTTAAAAAAAATGTATTTTTAGTATGATAATCCTGGTGATTTTGTATGATATAATTGTATAAGTTTGTTGCATAACTGCATTTTAAAGATTGTAATTTAAGTTGCAATATTTGTGTATTTTTTAATAATGTAATTTAAGAAATTTTAATATTGTAATGATTTTATGTTGCTGGCCATATGGAAGAACAGAGGAATACTTAAGTTTTCCTCTGAATATGGACCCAGGGTAAAGAATAAATAAACAAAAACAAACAAACAAACAAGGGGGTCCACTTGGACTTTATGCACTTAACATTGATAAGGCACTATATCGAAATTATGCTGTTTATATACTATATATGTATAAACCACAACCATTGTCAACAGCCTTTTCACATTGAATATCGTTAGCTTAAAGAACGTTCATTGGTATTATGAAGTAGTGACGTTTTCATCACGACAGAACAGTTCGATTCTAGGTCAAGAGACATATCGTCGGCCGCGTCACATAGTGACGTATTCGACATTTTGGACTTTTTGGAGAAATTTGCCATGTACGTTTATTTTGTACTATTCTACATATTCACCAAATTTTAAACCCCAAACTGGCTTAATTAGTAAAATATTAATTAACTAATTATGACGTATATACAAAACATTAAAATGTCCGCATCACATAACGACGTATTTGTCGAAAATCTATACTGCGCAGGTCCATAGCATCGTATCTGCATTTGAAGTATTCGCCGCGTCACATAGTGACGTATTTGCGCGTCGCATTTGTTATTTACACGTTGAAATTGCTATTTTGTCGTTTTCACATAGAGACGTATTCTATTTAACATCATCTTTTCGCATATCTAAATAAATTGGAAGCTGATTAGTTAAATGTATATGAAATTTAACTTATTTCGGCGATTTTGCACTAGGTTTTAATTGAAATATAAGTTTTAATTAACAGTATGATGCAAATTAAAATCGCAAAATCTTCAAAGCCGTTTTTCTCGAAATGCGTATTTTGCAAATACGTCAGTATGTGACGCGGCCGACGATAATATGCATACAATATAATACAATTCAGCAGTTGCCATAATATGCGTATAATTAAAAGCATTGAAATCATATCAATTTACAATCTGCCATTTCAACAGGATGTATCTTGATACTTTAGTTTTGTTCGACCAACGTCACCTATTGTTTGTTTTTTATATGTTCCATCATTGACATTTGCTGAAGTTGATTGTGATTGACTTTCTTATAAGAGCGGAGGTCGATGCGCTTTAAGAAGCTCTTTAGTTACATTAAAGTGACAAGAAGATACGAAATTGCACTTGAGAGGTTGTAGATCACCTACCGAGAACGTGTCAAAGGTTTATTGGACAAACAAGTACAAAGGAAACTGCAAACTTTGTTTTGAACATGCCTGCCATCGTAATCGTCTCTATAGAAAACCATGTTTTTTGACTTCTCTGTCGTGCACGACAGAAAATACTAAATCGTCATCTTATTACAAAAGACGTCGTACTCGGCTTCTCCACTTCAGCTGGATCTTCCTGGGGTGCTAGCACATCCACCCTGCGCACCACCGCCCTGGCTCTGGTCTATAGCGCTGCTGAGTATGTCGCCCCCAGCCTATCAATGTTAAGTGCATAAAGTCCAAGTGGACCCCCTTTGAAAACCACTTTCCCGCTGGATTTTATTTTACCAAAACTTTGGTCAATAATTGGGTACATCAACACGACCACATAACAGGGAAAAATGAAAATCGGTTATACAGATTCAAAACGGCTGTCCAAAAACCGACATTTATGACGCGCACCAAATCACCCTTCCCCACCCCCCCCAAAAAAAAAACACTTTCCGTTTGTTTTTTTTCATTAATTTCCGGGGTGTTATATAACACCTGAAATCTTTCTGAAATTTTAACAATGGCTCTGTCTGCAGTTTCAGATAAAAAAAAATCAATAGTTCCATTATTTGCTGGAGTCAATCATGGTGTACATCCGTTGGTCATGTTACTGATATTCAGGGCAACATTGAGATGACATTTTCTAGAAGACGTGAGAACACACGTATAAAGAACTGATTCTTATAATTTTGAGAATTATGTACTTACCAGGGGTGCGCCATCCTTGGTCTTTATCCAAGCATCTTCTTCTCTTTGGCTTCATGGCCTAATAAATGCTCTTTTCTTAAAATTATACCATGGATAAATATCTAAATTTTACTAAATATTTCGTGACATATCAGATAAGAACACATCTCAATTGTACTTATTTTAATGATTGCTATTTTAAATACTTTTTTTTATTTGTTTTGTTTTGTTTAGCATCAGTTTCATAAATGGACCACGTCCCTTGTGTTCTGCCAATGAATAAACCTGTGCACATGTGTTGTCAATGGTTCAATGATTTTACCTGATATTTCTGGGACTGTAAAGTTGGTGGGAAAATATATAGGAAAAGCCGAACGTGGAAGAACAGACAGACAAACAACGGAACATTCTGAAAAAAAACTAGCCATATAGCATCTACATTGCCTATGTATTGCTTCTTGGCACCCCAACCGCCATTATTGTTAAACTACAAATATAGAAGCATTGGACACTCTAAACAAATGACCTGCCACGCCTCCTCTCAGGCTCATGTTATTCCATGTCTACACATCATGGTCAATTCACACATGTCCACGCTTTCTGAAAACGTTATCCTGTAAGTAACATAGTCTTTTAAAGTAAGAACAAATACAGAGGGTGAAATGGCATCGTTTTCACGCGATGAGTATTGAAAGCCAATAGACGATTTAAATTGGTTTCCTCAAAAGCCACTCTAAACATCATTAATGCGCTGTACTGTGGGTAGGTCGGTGTATAGGTAGTTGGAAGAAGAGAAGGGAGAAAGTAAAACCTATTTTTATCGCATACAATTAGCCGGTGTAAAAGGAGATATCGTCCTGCAAGAGCCATAGTCCGGGTTCCATGGACGACAAGGGAATAAAGCGTGAAACTAATGTTACGTGAAGTGTCACCTGAATCGAATGCCCTATTCTGCACCGTTGTAGTTGGACTGTGAGTCCGGAGGACTATGTCTCCTGCTACATCGGTAATATCTTCTACACTTTCTTTGCATTGCTACATGCTATTGCATTCGTCATTAGTGTTAACTATGTACTTAATTTGTCTACTCACCATGGTTTCTGAAAAAAGTATGCTGTCAGAAACTAGTAGGGTTACAAATCAGAATCCCATTCTAGAAGTTTGGTGAAGACGGTTTGAAGATGTTTTTCTATAGTTTCAAGGGTGCTGAATCAGAATTTTTGAATCCAACCTCTGGGAAATGTGGGGAACTTTGTAAAATAAGGGGGTAAAATAAGTACAGGAGTAAATTTGAAATCAAACGTTACCCAGTGCTCCGATTTCGTTGAAACTGGTGTCAAATTGTTCGTCTTGCCTTATATTACAATGTTTGGCATTTGGTTTCGTAATTCATGGGCAAAATGTAACAAGAGTCTACAGGGGTCTATAGGGGTCACCAAACTTGACCTCAAATTGTATACAGAGCTGTCACCCAAAGAATTGAAATAAATTTTCTGCTTCAGTTTGATCAGGGCAATAATTTGACACCGGTTTCAACAAAATCTGAGCACTGGATTTTTTTTTTGCCCCAGAATGACCTTGAACCTTATCAGGGCTGTGGTCGAGTAACTAAAGGTCAGAACCTATACAAACTATACCTTTTTTAAATCCATATAATGAGACAACTACATTGGCGTACATTTAAACACAATTTGATCTGGTTTCAAATTTACCCCTGTACGAATTTACCCCCTTATTTTACAAAGATCCCCACATTTCCCAGAGGTTGGACCCAAAAATTCTGATTTAGCACCCTTCAAACTATAGAAAAACATCTTCAAACCTTCTTCCCCAAACTTCTAGAATGGGATTCTCGTTCATAACCCTACTAAACATATCATTTTTAAAGTAAGGGGAAATACAGAGTGTGAAATTGCCCCGTTTTCACGCCATGCGAATTGTAAACTAATTAAAAACCGACGAATTAAATTGGTTTCACCAAACTTTTTCACCACAACTACTAGAAGAGCGGAAAGGCTTCTTTTATTGCTCAACAACGACATTGCTTTGGCTTCATAACAATTACCACTACCAGCAGAAGAATATCTTCTGTGGACCCCCTACTCGTGAAGGGACTGCCAAACCAATAGCAGCAATGAAAACCAACAAAGTATGAGCTTTGGATTGTGCCATTACAGCCGAGGCTCTTCAGGAAGGTGGTGATCAACTGTTTGATGTTATCCACGCTGTCTCCACTACGTCAGTGGACCACCGACATTATTATTCTATTGCCAAAGAAAGGTGACCTTGCGATTCATGGGTATGTCTCAAACGATATGGAAAATAAGATGAACTCATATTGTGCATCCTGCTACAGTATGCTGAACGTCAAAGGAGTAGACAGAGTACCATCTGCCACCATCTACAATCTGACAGTGCCTGCACCTTTGTGGTGGTCGTCATGTTTGGTAGTCATTTTCCTCTGAAGACGTTAGGAATATGAGAAGAGAATGCATCCTAATTACATGTCTAAAAGAACCATGTTCACAAACTGCCCTGTATAACCTACACTATGGACTTGCTTTCACCCACCTTTATTTGACTGGTTCTAATAGGTTCCATCTTTCAAGTTTGTTTTGGCAAGTACGTCGGTAAAATTATTTACATTCTTTTAAATTAACCTTATGTAGAGTATAATAACGCAATATTCATGGGACTGAATATGTCAACAGACTCTTAGCCTACTTTTCCGAAAATTATCTTACCTTCTGAAAAAAAGGCAAATTAGCAAAATTTCCATGAGCAAACATGGAGTATCTGATGAGACAAACCGTGTCAGTGCTATCTTGTTTTCCTCCGGAGATCTAGTTGCATGTATTCTTGTTGTTTAGTGGAATCTGAAGGCGTTTAGATTGATGTAGGTGTCAGTAATGAATTGGTCTTGCTTTAGAAAGTGGTTCAAAAGTGTCATTGGGACAATTGCATCGTTGATTTGTAGGTAATGTTGCACTGATAATGTCAATAGGTACTTATTCGGAATTGATTTAATATTTTATTACGGTAACCAAAATAAGCTCTTCAAATATTGATCTTTCACAAATGCTACAGATAGGACAAGTTAAGGGGTCAATCTCGTACAATATGTAATTTTACACCATTAAATACGATATTTTCAGAACAAATGTGCCTCATTTGTTTTCGAAACGGTTTTTGTGTATATTTGTTTGTTTGTTTGTTTTGTATCTTGAGAATTCTTAACAATATTGATACTATGAACATTGAACATTTTTGTAAAATATCTTTAAAGCAAGTTAGGACAACAGCCAAGTTCACAACTTTTTGTCCTCTTTTCACCTTGTCTTTCCAATAAACCCCTTTCTCTTCTACTTGCCTGTCCAATAAACCTTTGAACCTTTCTTGGTAGGTCTTCTACAACTAATCAAGTGCAAATTGTATCCTTAGAAATATTTCTTCCGAAAAGCTTATGCATGGTTAAAATCTACCTAGGCAGCTCACTCTTCGACGGTCTAGTGATTAGGCGACTAAAGTACTTAAATGTGCGAACCGGATTCTCACAATACAAGCGTAAGTGTATTTGCTATTTCAGAGAACAACGCAGTCATACACTGAACAAAAACACAATCACTTGATAAAAAGTCACCACATATCAATTACCTTTGTCAAAAGGAAGTATCTCTTCATCAACTTGCAAGGGAAACTCGACCATTGCACTTATCGATAATCGTATATCAGACTCGCAGGTTTAGGCAAGCGCATGAGAAACGAATTTTGGCATCTGAAGCTATATTATGTCGAAATTGGTTTCATGTCCTATTTATCCTTTGGATGGATGTTCATCAGCATGACTGTTGATTCCCGTTAAAGCGGTCAGAAAGCTACCCGCTCCATCTTCGGAAACAGCGGACCTGGAAGAACACCAAGAAGTTGAAAACGTGTTGGAAACAACCAAGTAAAAGGCACAACCCTCTTGCCGTCTTGATAGGACTTTTAACAACATCTGAGCATTCACCCCAGGGTGACCTTGAACCTTTATCGCCCCATAACCTATATAACTATTGATCGGAACCTCAACAAACTATACTTTATTTTAATTCCCTCAACAAGACTGGTATTTTGGTGTATATAGTTTTAAAGTAATTTAGCTCGATTTTCAATTTACTCCTGTATTAACGCTTCCCCCTTGTATGAGAGAAGCAGGGGTATGGAAAGTTGATCCCCGTCATTGTCTGACAGTTTAGGCCCTATTGAGACCCAAACAGCACTATTTCACTATGGTGAAATAAATAGTGATTTATTTCACAAGTAACATCTTGTTGAAAAAATGTTATCTGTTACTCGCCCTTATGTGCCCTTAGGCGCACGACCATCTATAACAGTACTATAAATGATGACTTAGTATCAGACTGAGATCATTTCCTACCACCACCTATCGCCTAACAACGTTACAAACCTCTAACATTTTTACCCTAGCCCCCTTCATAGTTATTTAAAATATATATAGTACAGATGGATAAGGTATGTATTTAATCCCAAACTACAAAATCACTCTAGTCAAACGTTTTAAACGTTATTAAAACGTAGTTGTTTTTAACAGCAACGACATGCATTATTGCTGGATATTTTCATTCGTTGAAAACGTTTTTTCTTTAGATTTATCAAGTCCACCATATCGCAATCCTTTAATTAGTGATGTAAGCCCTATCAGTTTGTTACGTAGTCAGGCGCCCTCACATTGATATGGCATCGTGATATGTTGCTTGCAGGGGACTATATAATATAATGGTTTTATTTCCACTGTTGGTATTCAAGAGCAAAACACAGCACACTGGGTGAGCCAAAGACAAAGATTTTTTTATACTGCTAAGCTCAGGATAGAATACTTTGCGGTGTGATCATTTCATTCAAAATGATCCAGTATTTTATATTGTGTGCAGCTGTATGTTGGAATGATTTAATGTTTTATCAATGTGTTGATTGTTTCAATACATGTGCAGACTTTCTTCAACACCGCTGGAAATAAGCCTGAATAAACGATGAAAGATGGATGATGCATTTGGTGTTTTATCACCTGCAAATGTAAATCTGTAAATCTCGTCTGTCCAAAAGCAGAGCTGGAACTGTTCCAAACTATCCAATTGATGAGTTACGCATCAATTCAGGGCGATAAGCTGTACGCACAAATGACACTCTTAATTGCTGGTATTTGGAGTCCATCAAATTACTATCAAGTTGTCAGTCAAAGAGGTATGTACTGTTAAGAGCGAGGGCAATAGAGTTTATATTACGAATACACTTATTTTGAATGTGAGCATGCGTATCTGCATGGCATGTCAATGTGATATCAATCTCGATGAGAAGGAAAGGTATTCAGAGGAAGTGTGTGCCATTCAGGTTCTCTACGCTACGCTGAAATCCTGTCGAAAAATCTTTGCCGTCTACGATAAACGGCGCTTCATGAACTATTGTATTTAAAACTCTGTTATACAACTGTACATAATTGACGTGAATGTATATAATTGTTCGGTTATGCAAGCTGATTTAACTTTTAAGTACATATAGAAACACGGCGAAGACATATGGTGAAAAAGGAACAACTTTCTTATTTTGGAATAATACAAACTCACAGCGACATAAAGGAATTTAATATTACAATATCAAATGGTAATCTTGTAATTATGAGCATGGGATATGATGACCTACCAATGGCATAACACTCCTATCAAGTATCTATTCAGGAAATAACGTCTTAGACTCAATCTTCTCTTGAAACGAGCTCTTTCAAGTTATCATTGTCGCCGTTTAAGCCAAAAACGAGAAAGTTTGCTCGATGGTTTCGTGACGTTGGCTGTCATACTTCATCATTAATTGATTTGTACGAATGATCTGTAGCTACTAGCAGCATTGAACAATAGTTGTTTTATCATGGGAAATTACGGAGAGAATTTTACAGAGTACGACGGAGAGTTGTATATGTGCGCTAATTACAATGACACTCAAAATTTACCTAACTCCATTCTGGCCATTGCCAGTGTAGCTTATGCTTTGCTCTTTTTCTTCGGCGTTAGTGGCAATGCACTTGTAGCTTTTGTTATCTGGAGGAATGTTGATATGAGGAGTTCGACCAATTACTTTCTGGTAAATCTCTGCATCGCGGATTTACTAGTGCTCTTAGTGTGTATGCCATCGGGCCTGTTGGAAACGTTCGTACCTTCTCACTGGTTGCTCGGTAGAGCCATGTGTAAGTAGACATATTTTCTCTTTTTTGTGTGTGTTTGGTTGTGTGTGTGTGTGTGTGTGTTTGTTTTTGTGTGTGAATTTGCAAAACGTATAGATATGTGTGGACGTGTGTGGATGCAGGCGTGTTACTTGCATTTCTGTTGGTAAATAAATTATGTTTTGTGTAAATGGTTTACTGAGAGAACGTACATGCAAATTATAAAGAAAAAAGCGCACAAGACTGAAGATGCCTTTTCTATTAAAATTTCGCATCGTACATGTACTCGTACATTAACCTGACGGTAAAAAATAACATCACCTATAATATTATTTTGTCTTTAGTTTGCTTAGATGTCGCACATGCTGTTGCATTTGAAACATTTGTAAAAAAAATCGGATAAGATGGTTAACTTAAAATATAAAGCAATCCAGATAATTAACGCGAGTATGTATTGTTGTCTATTCCATTATTTATTAATGAAAAATTACAAAACATGTTTTTGAAATCAAACTGTGAGCTAAGAAATGCAAGGTTGAGATATTTCAGTTCACAAAATAATGAAAACATTTTGAAAACCTAAACAATTTATATAACATTGAAAGCTTAGAAAATTGTTTTAATTCAAACATTTTATTATCTCACAAAAATCCAAATGTCAGTTAGAACTTTGTAATTCTTAACCCATCAAATAACAATTATCTAACTGGCGCGCAAGCAGTTGTTTCGTTCATTTTTAATCTGACCCGCGATTGTTTGCCTTTCGGGAGGACCAAGACTCTTGATGGTATCGTCAATGGTTCGCTGCAGAAGATAAATCTCCTTTGTGAAACATTTGCAATTGAAAGGGGATGCTGGCTCAAATGATTTGATCTGCCAAAGTTTGAGTGCTTTGCTCACGATCTACACTAAATGTACTAAGTGGTAAGAATCTATTTGACTACATAATAATGTAGATTAAATGTATTATTGCAAATTTTGTTTGGTGTCTGAGTGCTGCAAAATGTTGCATAGAGTTTGATTTTTTTATTTAATTATTTCTCACCATTGTCCAGTTTATTTATTTATTCATCCATTTATTTAAATTTATATTTGCGAGGAAACCATAATATTAACTAAGTCTTATTCTATAGCTTGGTGCCAGCAGGCAGAACCTTTTTTTAAGTGAAGCAGCCACGCTGGCATATCACGTCACATATTACAGCTTACGACTTAATGCAATAGTATATCTTTCTATTAACGAAACGGTTTGAATTGGTACTCTAGTGAACTGAAGAATGAGTAAGATGAAGCAACGTGTTTTCTAGTATAGATCTCTTTGAGTAAGATAAGGTTAAATGTATGGTAACCTTCAGGCTGTAGGATATAAGTAAAATATGAAATCATATAATCAATCGAGCACGATCCCTTCTGAAACAGTGCACGAACAACTAAAAGAGAAGCCAACACACACTTCACCACATATTATAAAATCCATTTTTTAAGTTAAGGCGAGAAATGGGAGAAAGGGAAACCGAAAGAGGGCCTACTCGAAAATCATCTTGTAACCCAGGAGACGCAAGCTACCTCGCCAACAGCAATTAAACGAGACATCTTGTGTAAACGAAAGCAGAAATGGTACTCCTGGCGAGTCCCAAATCTGCCAGATGCTTCAAATCGCACAGCCAGATCTTCCCGATTCTCACGCAATTACGCCTTAAGGGTTAATACCAATTAGAAGTGACGGCGTTTTGCTAATGGTTCTCATTTTACGCGCTTGTCTTGGTTGTGTTTAGTGTTTTGATTCGTTTTGTGTAAATGCTTAATCAGGCTAGTTTTATTGACTCGTAAATCCAGACGTGTAAAATTAAATGTCTGCTCCCGGGTTTAAACACCTATTAAAAATAATGCCAAAGCAAATGCACGTATAAAAATGCTTGTAAACCATTTGTCTCTATAGCTTTCAATCAAGCCAAATCTGTCGAAAGCTTTACTGCGGTTGGAAAAGTTTTACCAGCTAGCGTGTAGAAGAAAAAAAAAAAAACAATACACTGATATGTTTAATGTATCGCATTAAGGAAACTAGTAACATAGCAAATAGTATTATACTAATGCCAAACAAACGTATGGACTGTGAAACTGTATTCCCTATTATCAAAAAGCATAATACAATATTTCATAATTATTATCAAACAATCAATTATAACGATCGATAATATGGAGGAGGCGTCAAAAAGGTCATAAAGGCCAGAAGTTGAGTCCCCTAACCTAAAAACATATATTATTTAAATGACATGTTCAACCACTAAAATACATGTATTCAATATTATTTAAAATGATGGCAGATAATGATAAATAGTACAAGTTTATTTAACGATAGGTTGAAGAAAGAATCCTTGAGTACAGTTTTAAATGTCTTGGTTTTGCTGTTTTTATATTCAAAGATAAATCGTATTCCAGAGAGCAGGACTCTTTGAACGAATACCTCTGGATTCAAAATCAGTTCTGTTTCTAGCAATTAGAAAAAAAAAATCGAATGATTTCTGGTTGGCAATAGTGATTTTGGGTATATATACAAAATAATTGTTAAATATGCCAGGAAGGTTTTCTGAAACGTATCGATACATAAATAACCAAGATTAAGTTTGTACATATAACAGAATAGTGGACAAAATGTGAGCATTATAATGACAATGGCTTAATTACTCTTATGCTTTTTTTTGCAACTTTAGTTATTGATCTCATGGTTTGATAAGTACTAAATATCCAGCAGAAACATTCTAGATCAAATGTATCGACCCTGTTAATGAATTCCTTTTATTCAAAAATATTCGGATGTTACTATATTCAAAATTTCGCAATAAATAAGACGCTACTTTCCACACAAAAAAGACGTCTGAGTCACGTTAACTGTCACGCGTGATGTTATCTTCGTATATTGCAAGATGAATGACGACAAACTCATAACTTCTGCACACCACAAATCTCTCTCGCTCCTCTCCTCTATCTCTCTCCTCTCTCTCTGCCTTGCCTGTTTGTGTTATGGGAAAATAAGTCTTAATTCTGGTGTTCGTTGGTTTCAACTTCATGCTTTTAAGCGGCTTAAGATATCTTTGGGAAAGCATTCAAATTTGAAAGCCATTCATGTATTAATTTCCCTTCCTTCTCTTGAATTGATTATTCACCGGTGTGATTTCAACAATCAAACCAAAGTTTTCAGCTTGTTCTTAAGTTGGTAAGGGTTTTAAATTTAAAACTGAAATAAACATGGCAGAGCATAATATAATCTGAGCAAGCAATTTTAAAAAAATTCTTTCAGTGGATGCTGATTATATTAATTCTTTAAAAAAAACAAAATTTTTTAGCTTATGGCATACCAGCCCAGATTTCTTGTTGTTGTTTGTGTTTGTTTGTTTTTGTCTGTTTTAGCTTTTTGTCTTCTGTCGGTTTTGGGTCGGGTGTTGTTGTTTGATCCATTTGTTGCTTTTGTGATAACCTGATACAATTCAATGTATACATGATATGCCTATGGTGTTTTGGGTTTGGTAGACCCTTTCTGTATGTTTTTTCCCACTCTACCAAACCAAAGTACAGGCAATAAAAAATGGGGAAAAAAAAAAAAGATTTGTAAAGGCCACTATCAGTGATTGCTGAATTTAAAACAAGCGAAAAGAAATCATCAAAAAATAAGATTGTTGCTGTTGAAACAATTTATATTGTCCAATACCTTGCAAGATACTAAATCTGTAAGAAACTAACAAGGATCAAGTATTGATCCATTACTGTCCATACGGACACTTAAACATGCAAACAAGTAAATGAATAGATATTGTGTTTTGAGACTGATTTTCATTACCCCCATTTTATGTCAATTTAACTTATAAGATTCTATAGACTTTTAAGCAATCCTGCAAATGTCAAATATTTTTTGTTTTTTTGAAGTTTTTTCTTTTTAGAAATTTTTTAATTTGCTTATAATTTTTACACAAGTAATAATTTAATTCTTAGTTAGTAACGTTTACCAAAGAAGCCAGCAGAGGTGCCAGTAGATTCGAAGCTGGTGACTGTAGATAAATTATGTACTAGGTTTTGATTGAGGGCCCATAAATCCTCAGTGTTAAGGATATCTGATGAGGCACAGGGGTGAAATTAATAATAGTTCGTATCTTTAAAAAGAAATACATTTAATGTGTATAGTTGAGCTGAGTGTTCGGCACGTGACTGTATGATACGATGTGTATGTTAAATGTTATAAGTGTAGGAAGGAATTATACATTTATTTTTATGGGTGAGAGAATGCTCTAAATTGCCCATAAATACTACTATTTGCATGAAATGGTTGGAATATTTTTTTTAATGTTGGGAATATTGTTTTTTATTTGCTAATGAAGTAATGGTATTTGGGTGACACCCCCCAAAAAAAAATCTTCCTGTGGGTGGCAGAAAGTATATGAGGTCTTCGGATGACAAAGATATTGAACAGGGTATCTTATAAGCCTTACATATGCGTCACCTCCAAAATAAAAAGTGGCCCCTTCGATTGAGAGTAATTCATTGGATTCCTAATACTTCAATAATTCATTAATTCAAAATAGTTTCTATATCTTTTTCTCTCTCTCATATACAACTTTCTTTATTATCTAACGAGCTTTAATTGTATACTCAATCATCTGGTCTGACATGATAACACGTTCTAAAAGGCTATAATAACAAGCTGGTTTCCCGAGAGATTCTTCAATTAAATCTCCACGCTTCTTACCTAGATCTACCCAGGCCAGAGCTAAAGTTACCTTTCACCATGTTCATTATTTTCTTAATTATTATTGTTACTTGAATTAGTTAACATATCAAACTAGAACAACGCTGTAGGCCTGTTGCCTTACTCGTTCATATTACGTAACAGTTGGCGGGTGCCGTTTGTTAAATAGATTTCTGTTCGTAATTTACGTATGTGAACGTAGATTTGCGTTTACTAACGCAGTCTTATGATTAAAAACAATAATGCAGTGCTTTTTCTCTCTAAGACGAGTACAGGTACTTGTATTGCTAGTAATTTTGGTAATATTATATTTAGTAAATTAATCGGCAACTCGGTTGCCTAATTTTTGGAATCGAACTGGCAATCCGATTGTTTTCGAAATAATCGCGCCACCTTTTATTACTCACTCGCCATATTTTGTATATAACTGAGGGACGTCCTCGGGTTCCGTCTTTTTTTGTCTTTTCATTTTTTATTTCCTCTACTAAGGTTTGGTGGAAGGTGGAAAAGATATCCATGCATGGTCCGCCGAATCAACGACTTAAAGGTACATTTCGTGATTCCAGCACCTTCTTTTTTATTCATTGTTTACTAAATATCCTTGAGAAAAGCTTATTCACAAAGTTTGAGTTGATCCCAATCTTGCGGCTTTGTGTTATGTGTTATGAGCAGTAGCTTGTTTCCCACTGTCCCATAGGCCACTGTGCTGTAATCACACCATTTACGCTCCCATAGTATCTGTACTGCTGGGACACAGCGCCGCCGATTCCGTATCCGCATCGCTAATTGGTCGGCTATTCTTAGACATGCGCTACGTCATGGGACTCTCCAGCAGCCAAACGCTGTGTTAAAGGCTCTACGATTGGCTTGAACAAGGAATGAAAAAAAAAAAAACGGTTTCGCTGTACCTTGGATATCGCGAAATCGACGAATTAGGTGGTCGATCTGATGTTAGAAACGGGTTCCTCACAAACAAGATCCCTTAGCTCACTAGTTTTTGAGTGCCTGGTGTGTGGCATGACTTGACAGCAGCAATCGAGAATCGAGCCAGCTGATAAGGTAAGAAAAAATGCTTGTATGTATCGTATTTTTCACGGTTTTTTCGTCTTTTTTTTTAAAAATAAACCTATATTATAAACAAGTCACCTAATTAGACAATTTAGTTAGGAATATTTTGGTGCGTAAATCGTTACGGTAGGCCAAGTATTTTGCGCAATCTCCAGTGTACCTCAATGTACAAAAAATCCGAAACAACGCTATCTGACACTGTGTACGTGGAGTTTTCCACGCTCAACCGATTATGATGCTGTTGATAACTCCCTAGCGCAGTGAAGATTTGCCAAGGTCGCGGTGGCTCAAATTACTTTCTGACCGTGATTCAACAATGGCGGGCGCTGTGTGCCAAGACGACACGTAAATGGGGTGTAATTTCTGTCCGTTTACGGACAGAAATACAAAATTGCGATTTTCTAATTTGCACGTAGAGATTAAAGTTCACGTGGATTACTAAGGCTAACGGTTCAAATGATATAAAAATCTCAACTTTTTTAGGTATGTTGGGAGACGAGGTTGTGGATCACGCAATGTCCCTTAAAGAACACCAGTACATTATTTGAAATGATGGTGGATGGTACACGTTCTTAAAATAGAAGAAACAACACAAGAACAACACAAGATAACACAACACACAGGGCAATGACAGGGCAGATATGCTCTACATAAACCCACATCACTATCACCGCACTGATCCCAACAACTCACAGCTGCACAGAACCAGCTTTAATCAAGGTGCCATGCTAATTTGATTTTAAAAAAATAAATAAAGTAAATATCAAGAGGCTTCAAGATCAAAGGTCCATTATTTAAAATGTTGCCTTATAGCTTCATTTTACTTTCAGTAATCTTACACTCCGTATTCCTCTTATTTTGACAAATTAAAAAGGCAACACATTTGGAG
The DNA here is from genome assembly GCA_023653785.1 of Ophioderma brevispina. Classification (NCBI taxonomy): domain Eukaryota; kingdom Metazoa; phylum Echinodermata; class Ophiuroidea; order Amphilepidida; family Ophiodermatidae; genus Ophioderma; species Ophioderma brevispina. The sequence continues at coordinate 50,469 of JAMKCH010002687.1, forward strand.
TTTGTTTCAAAATATTTACAACTATACATATAAAACAAAAATACATCTATCATGTCCTGAGGAATCAGTGATAACAAACATTTTCTCAAAATTTGAAAACAAAAAAAAATAAAAGATTCCAGAGCAATACTTTTTCCCATCACGAAAAGGTGAAGGAAAGCTAGGGGAAATTTCTTGCAAGAATAACAATTAGGCGAATCATTTCTAACAATTTCATGGAGAAACTTAGTTGACGCATATTACTCTATGAAAAAAAGTCAAAACATGAAAGCAGTTGGGTTTCAATTGTACACAACCAATTTCTTCATGGGAGTACCTTTAAGGTACCTCTCAAATATAGATGTAACTAAGCTGAAAATGGTCAGAAAGTTGTAAATAACCAATGGAATGTTTGACGCCCTCTATGGTCCAAAGTGCTGCCTACTAGGCAGCCGGTAGGGGAGTACCTTCACAGGTACTCCCGTGGAGTAGCTACTGGTGGCTTACCCCGGTACCTGCCAGTCACCTAGCAGGTAACTGCAGCGTACACTCTATGATGCATGGGTACTGCTATTAAAGTAAACATAGCTGCTATCCACACAGTGGCTTGTGTACTTCGCAAGTTCTAGTTGTAGGTACTGCATCAATAATGCATCAAGGGGGCACCCTTGGAGTAGAGCTAAAGAGTCACACATTTACGTGTCGTCTTGGCACACAGCGCCGCCCATTGTTAAATTACGGTCAGAAAGTTATTTGAGCCACGCGACCTTGGCAAATCTTCACTGCGCTAGAGTTCACAAGTTTTCGACGGTTACATGCCCCAGTGGCGGTAGACGTTTCATATAGAAGTCCCATTGGTGCAAATAAGTTATTGCTATTCATTCCGTCAAGCGCTACTGCACAACGCCATACAGCGCATGGCGGAATCAATTAATACCTCATTTGCATCAATGGGACTTCTATATGAAACGTACACAACAACTTGTTGACATATTCGGACCCGATCAAATAGCGTTGATTTGGATTTTTTGTACACTGGATATTGCGCAAAATACTTGGCCTATCGTAACGATTACGCACCAAAATATTCCTAACTAAATTGTCTAGTTAGCTGACTAGTTTATAATATGGGTTTATATTTGGAAAAAGACGAAAATAAAAAAAACGTGAAAATACGTGAAAAATTCTTACCTTATTAGCTGGCTCAATTCTCGATTGCTGCTGTCAAGTCATGCCACACGCCATGCTTACAAAAACTAGTGAGCTAATTGGTCTTTTTGTCAGGAACCCATTCTAACATCAGATCGACCACCTGATTCGTCGTTTTCGCGATATCCAAGGTACCGCGAAAGCGTTTTTTCATTCCTTGTTCAGCTAATCGCAGAGCCTTTAACACAGCGTCTGGCTGCTAGGGAGTTCCATGACGTAGCGCATGTCTAATAATAGCCCGCCAATTAGCGATGCGGAAACGGAATTGGTGGCGCTGTGTCCCAGCAGTACAGATTCTATGGGAGCGTAAATGGTGTGGAGTACACATGGAGTAGTCTAAGCTCTGGGTTACACCGTGAGTAGGAATCTTGCTGTGTACAATTAGCATTGTGAATTCCTCCAAGACACCCAGCAGTCCATTTATGTTCAACTTCAATAATAACCCCGTTCCTCAAAACGGAACGTTCTTTTACCCACACAAGTGAAGCTGATTTGCTTTTTTCAAAAAGAATGTCGTGAATTCCTCGTGGTCTGAACCAGTCCTATTCTCAGTTGACATATATATAATTCCTTCTCAAACTATGTAAGTTTAAAGTCAACAGCAGATCTTCCAATCTGTTTTAAAAAGTTAGGACCGACGAAATGTGAAATATGCCGAATCCTCGTTTCATTACAAACATGTATATAGAAAACGTCTTTGTTTTCAAGCGAACATTTTTTAATTTCACAATTGGTCTTGAAGCTGAAAATCCAATTCGCAATTCGTCAGTCGGAAGCATCAGACCGCAACAATAATTTTCATCAGGGGGAAAAGTTTCCAAAATGACAATTAGATTTGCATCCTGAAAATGGTTCCAAAATTACCAGATTGTTGAAATTATTTAAATTCCAACTCTCCTTGCAAAAAGCACGTGGTGTAATCTGCCAGCAATTAATCTTTTTTCTTTCTTTTCCTGTTTCCAACCTTAAGCCCTTTGATATCATCATGACTACCGACTGCATGCAAACTTTCATCGTAAAAAGATACAAGGGGTAATAGGGCCGCACTGCAAAATATTCCACGAGACACATCGATAAGACTCCCGAGAATATCATATTGATAACCTTCTCATTTAAAAAATACTTGTATTTCGTTGGATATTGTTAATGGACGATGCAAGCAGTCAACTATTGTCATTTACTGTAACATTGATGTGTTTTGTAAGGACGTGGTCGTCTTTATGTATTTCTTGTCAAAAGTTAAGTTCAGGTTTATTAAAAATTACGATATTCGCAGCTTAAAAAGCTGAATTGCTACACAATGTACATGTATAAACTCCCTATATCTTATATATACAATGTCATCTGTATATCTTTTACTAATAACCAACATCCAAAAACATCCCACCAATCTCAAATAAAATTCCACAACCATGCACAAACCGCGCGAGAGCGCACACAGGCGGCTGGCCGAGGAGAAGAGGGGGCGGTAAGGGCGAACGGGAATCAGATTCGGGGAGATGCTGCCGGTCATAGGGAATGGGTCCCCCCATGGGAATGCCACCCCCCGCCAGTCAGCCAGCCCCCGGGACCCCCGCCCCCCAAGCCAGCAGCCCGCCCGCGGAGGAGTCCAGCGGGGGAGAAAAGGCATATAGCTGGGAAAGCTGGGGGCGCCCCCCCCCTGCACCCTCCTCCAAGTTTCCCCCCCCCCTCCCTCCGCCCCCCCCCTCCCAACTTTACACTACCACAACACCCACTGCACCACAAAAAGCAAACGTGCACAATAAAATAAAATTAATTCAATCAATAAACAATATTTAACATAAGCCAATAATTTTACCAGAAAACAAATGAATGCCTTGAGCAGCACTTATTTTTGTGATTGGTACAGATTCATATTTTAATCATATATGGCATTGTCACCTGGCATATCCTGTGCGGTGCGTGCTCTAGGCATTGATAGCTCATGGGAATTTCGTAGGGAACATTTGCCTCTTTCCCATCTTGAGTTTGGAACCATGTTCTTAATTCTTAGTTCCAATGAAGACTTTTGCAAAGTCCTAAGCCAATCGTTCACGACGTTTCAACCAAATCATGATAATTACAAATTCTGAGGCATCTTGGTCAAGATGTATAAGTGCGGCCACTGATGATTCTAACCGCCCGCTCCTTCTGAAATACGCCTAAGACAAGTGTTTTGATTTGGTGTAAGACCTGAATGCCACACTGGAACGGCGTATTCCATAAGGGGCGGATAAAACCAACATAGACTGTGATGAGGTCTTCGATTGGTAACAAAACGTTTCAGTATACTGATTTCAGTAAGAGTCTACACTTGCACGCTTACTGATTTCACTATGTGAACGTCCACTTGAGATTCTTCGCGATTCTTAACTCCTATGTCTTACCAGGTCAGTGCTTTGGCAGATCTTATCGCACAAGCGCAAAGAGGTTAACACTGCTGGATCACGAACACAGTAACATCCATAAACTGCCTTGGCATATCAAGTCATATCTTTTCTTTGGCCCAGTGTCAAATTTATCCAGATCCTGCTGATATCTAGCGTGAATGAACAAAGAGTTCTCTACAATTGTGAAATCCACTACTATTTAAGAGCTCATTTTTGTTTATTGTGGTTTATGACAACAGCATCATTTACAATCACTAAAGATAGAAGGACCATCCCATGTATCCCTACCCTTGAGGTCCACCGCCCATGTAATTCACTCCAATCAGAGAGGGTGTTACTATATCTGACGCATTGTGACCTGTTTTGACAAAAAACTGCAAATCCCACGGTACTACAGATGGTCTAGCACCCAACGAGAGCAGCCTGGGAATCGCAATATTGTGATCCACGCGTATCAAAGCTTACTTAAATGTTACTTATGATGATACTGAAAGACTTTTGGTGATCACGTGTTTCAAGATGTTTATTGTCTTAAGGCTTCACCAAATAGTGAGTAGTTGATCTTCTTTGCGATTACCAAACTGCCCCTGATCTATTTGATGTCGTATGTCATTCATTAACCACTCGTTATAAAGATTCTGCCACCTTAGCGAAGTGGTCAGTTAATGAAATCGGTCTCAATTGGTTTCCATGTGGGTGGTTTCGTTTTGGTATTGGAACACAACCGCACGCTCCACTGAGTTGAACAGTTTCCGTCCTGAAAGAGGCATTAAGAATTGAGTGGTGGAACACTTAAGTTCATAAGAAAACTCCCTAATTAATTTTGCAGGTATGCCCCGTGGGCCTCCTGCTTTTTTTTCCTGCCAATCTTGTCATTTGGATAAACCTCCCATGGGTAAATTTCTGGAAGATTTCTGGTGCTGGCAAAAAAAACAGGTAAATTCGCAGTCATCCAAGGGTGCTATCACTGCCAATGACAAAAATAATTATGAATGTATTTGCCACCTCCTTGGCATTAGTTGGATCAATGCCTGGAGGAGGTTTTTATTTTAGTCGTCATGATTCGTATCTTACGATACCATTCTGCGGATTAAGTTTTTTGTGTTTTCAACTCTATTTCTGTAATAATTCCATGTTTTATCCAAGGAATTGAGCGCTGTCACCTTGTTCGGTAAGACGCCACGCTGGATGACTTAGAATTGGTCAAAAAGTTTCCTTGCCCGTTTACGAATTAGTTCTTTTGTTTTTTGCGATATCCATGGTTTTGTCGTGTATTGTTGCGTACCCGAACGAGTGGAAGTATTTGTTGCATGCGATCGGTTAGGAAACATCATAAATGCATTTAGTTTTATCTATAACTGATGGTAGCTTTATTCCTGTTTCCCAATTATGGTCAGTTATCCATGACACAAATTCATTTTTTGCCGGACTTTTTTCTAGGTCGTACCGTACGTTTAACTGTTCCAAAAACAAATTTTTGGAGTTTTGTAGATTGTTCTTTTTGGGTAAACCAAATTACTCTTGAATGGTCACTCAAGCCGATTGGTGAACCTATAAGTGGAGTAAAATAATATCTTGAAATGTTTGTCACGATTTTGTCCAAAATGATCTCCTCTAGTTGGTTTGTCTACCACCTGCGTCAAACCATTATTTTTGCACAAAGAGGAAATGTCAAGTCTGTTCAAATCACCTAAATACAAATTCCAGAATGGGGATGGGTTGCCCGAAGCAGATCCAAAGATTCTTGAATGTGATTCAACATTTGCAATTCTGTTTAGGGTTTGGAAAATAAACAAGACCTAAAATCAGTGAAGACACCGATCTTGGTAATCGCCGAGGACGAATTTGAAACCACAATATCTCTTATAGATCAGCGGATTTTCAAATTTAATGATGTCAGCCTGGAGGTTCTGATTAACATAGAGAGGACACTCACTCCCCTACGATCAGTCCGTGATTTTGAAAACAATGTGTATCCGTCAGTGTCGTAATAGTCAATAGGCCTGTCAGGTGGGACACCAAGATTCGATACTGCAAAAATATCGAATTTGTTTTCAATCACAAGCGTCTGGATCGTCAATCTTATTATTTAAAGGATTGTGCGTTGCATAAATACATAGAGGGAAAATAATACAAGTTAATGTCTTGTTCATTGCCATTGGTGTTGGCACATGGTTAAAGAAATAGTAACTAAATTGTCAAAACAGACACTCGTGGCAGAACATAGTTAACACTTTACAAAATTTAAAGTATGTGTTTGATACACTTAAGCAGATGTGGTAATCGTTAGGTTTACTGTTGTCTGAAATGAATCCACTCACCTTACGTAAAGCAACTAGGGTCACAGCTAACGTTACGTTTTCATAGCACATTGCTCCGTAGTCGGTATATTGACACTTAATCAATGTATATTATGACGGGTAAGTCGGAATTCATTGTGAAACTCGTTGGGGCGAAGATTTGAATCCTAAACACTGTATGGACCCGACCTACATTGATACATGAGCATTGGGTGGAAATTCAATTCCTGAGTAATAGGAAAAAGGAGAGTAAAACACCTTTTTTCTTAATCCGTCATACCAAACTAAAATTGATTACCACCTTTGCACCTGAGTTCAAACACTTCAAATGGTAAACTTGTATTTGGTTTCTAATTCAACACACAATCATATTCTTGATCGTATATAAGATCAATATAATAGATGGTTGAGTGTTGTTTGACCTACTTGTTTATTTTAATAACTGAATCAGAAAACTGTATCGTTTAATTTGACAATTATCGTGAAGGCTTTTCTCCATGTGGTAAACACCCCTTAAAGGGATTAGCAAAACGATTAATGCGGCGAATCGAAAAAAATGTGGAATGCATGTTTTAACCTATAAATCAGGGATAAGTGGGTCACAATTCCATTATAACTGCCTATAATGTAGAAAAAAAAACCACCAAATAGGTAAAAAAAGTGAAGTATTTGAAGAATTTGTCCATACCGTCTCCCGCAAATAGACATACAGCGACGGCATCTCAAAATCTGCACTAAACAGCTGATTATGGTTTGCACCAGTACAGAATGAACAAAGATCAACAATGTTTGTGTTTGAGGTCAACTGTATCGATCATGGTGCACAATATCACGCTGAAAATCTGTGATATTCACTGAGAAAGGCTTTTTTGATCACAAGTCGGAATGTTGATACGCACGTATAGAAATTACAGAATCAAATAAAAAGTACTGCCTTGCCTTTAATACATGGATTTCAAGCCAACCACTTGCAGGTTATGTTCGCATATCCATGCCAGTAACAAAAAAAATAAAAATATGAATTTGATGATTTTTTCGATGTTTCGGATTAGCAAATCGCTGCTAATCCCTTTAGCCAAATCAGCAGATGCGTGTCTACATGTTTTTTATCCACTTGTTTGCCGGTATCGTGATTCTTACTATGTCTATCTTAAGACTTGTTTAGCAATGTTTAAACTTCTCTTTGTAACAAGTCCTGCGTTTAATTCCAATAATTTTATAATATAAAGCACTCTTGCCTGGCGGAATATAAGAGTAGCGGTTACTTAAAAAATTAAATTGTCTTAGTTTATCACGTTAAATCAGCATTTTTTTCCAACAACCGGTGTAGAACGCTGGATTTCGCCACAGCTTTGTCAGAAATCATCTCCACTTAAATAGCCTAACGTTGCATTCAGCACATAACATAAAATGACTTATAAACTACGGAAACCTAATCCAAAATGTAATGCAGCGATTAATCGAATACCCATGTAATTAATCAAACTATTGCTATAATGCTTCAGTAAGTTCACCGCTTCCAAAATGTAGTTCGACGGTATGATATGATTATTCATCTACATCCTTCAACGTATGTTATCTGCATGAATGTATTCAGTTCAGTGATCAGATTGACTTGATACCACGAAGCGTGCCCGCGGAGCTTTGGTGATGTAATCAGTGCACATGTTTTCCCGCAGCAAACTATTTCTTAAGCAATTGTGACACTCTCATTCAGCTTGTTTGTATAAAATGGGATTGCAAGTGACCCAGTTAATTACCTAACACATGAACAACTTGACAGCGATCTAAGGATAATATTTTTGTAGTTTATATATTGTGAACCAAAGAAATCACTATGTATATGAATTTCTTATTTTCTATCAGGTACAATATGAGTGAAAGGGAAAGAGGGAAAGAGAGTTGTGTGTGAATTTGTGCGTGGGTGTATATCCGTGTGATGGGTGTGGGTGTGTGTGATCGAGAGCATATTTATGTAGTTCATGCAGCAGTTATAAATTCGCATTCCTTTTCTATCAATATCATCCAATGGGGAAGTGTATTTGGGTGTGAGAGAGAGATCTATTCTGAAATATTCTATTGTGTGCAGCTACTGTTTATCGTTTGTGGACATCTTTAAAAGTCCCAGGAAATGAGATGATAAACCTACTCCAAATCTTTACAGGGCATTCCATTCCAATAATCAGGGCCACAAAAAAGAATACACTACCAGTGACATCATTAGTGAAAATATTTATTGTCAGTCAGTGTCATGAATAGATTCACACCAGTCACCTGAAATTTTCTATTATTCTAGTTTCACTAATGATGTCATAACTAACCCAAATATTGAATGCTTTTGGTCCCTCCTTGTAGACTTGACACAAACCACATCAATTCTATTTGCATTTCCTGGGACCTTTAACACACAATTTTCCTTGTCCATGACTTCAGAGTTAGAAATCGGACTTGATTACATGTTATCCGGCTTAGATAACTCTAATTCATGTAATGTAAGACTCATTCCGTCACGGTTCTCAAAGGTTTAGATATTGCAGGCTCACTGATCAACAATCGTCCTCTTCAAGAAATGAATACTAGAAAGCTTTCTTGGAGATTGTGAAGATTTGTTTTCCGCCACGTACTTACAACTATGCTAGAATCAAGCTGATACTGTCACCACCTCCGCTTTAGTAGTCTATTTTAAGGTGGAGGGACCTTTTGAATTTCTCCTCATTTTAGTCTGGGCACTCATGATATCACACACTCCAGATAGCGAAACCACAATTCTTTGTGTAATATGCAATTCAATTCGTTGGTGATATATTATACTAATATCCACTACAAACGAAAAGAAATGGGAGAAGCCAGTTACAATTTACTACTGATTCAGAACATTTTTTTTTAAATATTTAATGTGAATTCGTAGACGGAGCTAAAATCGACTACTTAAATTTTAAAGACTGTAGCTCGGTCTGATGTGAATGGCCGTTGCAACAATTAATACTAATAAAATAAGCTTTCTGTTGTAATTACATATCTTGAGATCTATGTGTCTTAAAAATGCCTAATGGCGGACATATGAGGGTCCTTTTTTTCTTACTCACCCTGTATGTTGGCAAAATGGCAGATCCCATCAACCTAGTTAGGATGTTAAACAAAGCTTTGTGTGATTATCCTCTTCAGGTTTAGAACACTGTGGTGATGAGTGTAATCACTCGTCCTTCGTTCCTGTTTGTTATCAGTAATGAGCAAGCTTGTTCCTAGCTTTTGCCAAGTCCAGTTACGATATCCTTAATTGCTATTTTCTAATGCTGGCTTTATGCGCTGCATTAACCCTTTCTTCTCTTTCTTTCTTCGGAGTCAGTGACAGTGATCTTGACTCATTACAACATTATACAGTGTAAATCTGTATCGTTATGTCGGTATCGGTATCTCTATGTCCCACAAAACATGCTTCCAAATAGCGCCTTGGAAAATATCCCTAAATTGTACTGTGTAAAACTGATTTTCAATTGATATTTTATCATCATCTGAATAATACTAAATGAATAATCTGCCAAATATATCTGCTGCCTCATTTTAGGGTTGATATCCATTTTAATCACGGCAGCCTAGCACCTACGTCTATGGTCACATTGGTTTGCCCCATGAGCGACAGGGTTGGACACATTACGAAAACGTGTTTAAGGCGTACCTTAGTAAGCGTAATTGCCTGATCTGTATCCTTTTAGACATCTGTGGAATGGTTTTATGTGATTTACGTGGAAATGCTCTCAGTATAGAAAAGGTGGTATTAGTGAAAAGCAGGGGTCAATTAGAACAGATGATGAGATCGTGAGTAGACAACAGGGAAGAGACCTCCCAATGATAACGGGACATGGTAGAGGAAAAGTGAGATACAGAGTTGATAAAGCTTTACATAAGTAGTCAAGATTAAATGGGATGCATCAACAAACGCAGGTAGTGTCCTGATCTGCTTCCAGGTAGCCCCACTTCTGAAAGGAAACCTTAGATCGGCCAACTCTGCTTTTCAATCTGCTATTCAGCCCATGAGGAGTCATCTCCATTTGGAAGATGCTCACCAGATCCAATACCAATAGATGTTGCTTGGTTGATAGCAATAGTTTCTTTACACAAGGCGACTCTCTTAAACTCCTTAGAGACTGTTCATGAGGTTGGACTTTGCTTAAGAAACTCTCTCTGGATTAGCTGGTCTCTGTCTAGGCAGAGCGTGCTTCACATTAGATACTTGGCAGCTACGCTCTTGCATGCTCGTTATACTACGACGGGTGTCTAATGGAGTGATTTCTGTTAGGATGTAAAAGTATATGATCTCCGTTCGAGTTAGTCGAAGACTTCCTGTGATACGGCCGAACAGGAGGCATTTAATGCTGTATATCAAGCTTCTTGGCAGGGGTTGGTATTTCGCCATACAGGGCATGCGTACTCTGCACATTAGTAGCACATGGAAAGTGCCGTCGATCTTGGGATATGTAGGCGGGCCCCCCATGTTGTGCCAGTGAGTTTGTTCAAGATGTTATTGCTTGAACATACTTGATGTGGGTCTTATAAAAAAGAGTGAAGTCCTAGGTAGACAGAATTATCAGAATGCTCCAGGGGTGTTCCAGGCCAGGTTGCTTTAAACTGACGTTTGGCTTCACGGTTATGTAGATGGAAAGTATACAACTGAGTCTTGGATGAATTTGCACGTAGGCGGTTTTCATAGGAGTGACTTCATCCAAAGCTTTGGAGAGTTTCTCATCGACATGCAGATGTGAAGTCTGCATCTTGTGCGCATAGATTGTCTGCATAGATAAAACGACAGGCCACTTCTCTCCTGGGTTGGTCGTTTTTATGGATGTTGAACAGGAAAGGTGTGAGGACAGTCCCTTGGGGTAGTCCGTTCTTGAGCCTACGCCATCGACTCTTCTTCGCTCCTAGCTGAACAAAACATCCTGTATGCAAGCAAGCCTTCAATGAGCTAAGTCAAGCGGATGTCTTTGGTGAGTTCCAAAATCTTTTGGAGTAAGCATCTGTGAGATTAACAGTGTCATAAGCTCTTGATGGATCGAAGAATACGACTCCGGTTACCAAACCCTTTCGTAACCATCCTCGATGTGTTGAGTTATGTTGAGTACTTGGCTTATTGTTGATTTGCCTGACCGAAAACCTGCCTGTTCTGGTATGAGGTGTTCGTATATCACAGGTGCGATGCGGTTGAGGAGGAGACGTTCAAAGAGCTTGTAGGTATGGCTGAGGAGTGATATATGTCTATAGGTCTTGGGATTAGATGGAACTTTCCCAGGCTTTAGGGGTGCCATAACATGTGCCTTCATCCAGACCTTTGGGAACATGTGGGAAATAAGGTAACAAATTATTGTAGAGCTCAAGAAGCAACTCCTTTGCTACTGGGCCGAAATGTTTCAGCTGCTCAGTCGTGATGTTGTCAAGGCCTACTGCTTTTCCTGGTTGAAGTTGAGCAATACCGGTTTTCAGTTCGTCCATTTTGAAGGCTAGTGAAACCAGGGTCGCCACTATACCTCTTACAGTCTAGTTTGATTTTCTTGGGATTCTTGCTGAACTTGCCATTTAAAAGAAGTTAGTGGGCAACTTAGTTGGGTGTAACATTTGGCTGTTGTGGAGGTTCAGTTGGATCCTCTCGAAGCTTTCGGATGGTAAACCATGCTTTCATGCTGTTATAGGTCATATCGCTGGATTCAGTTAAGTTATGCCAGGTTCTGAGCTTTTCCTGGGAAATCCTCTCCTACAGTTCTTCACCTTTAGCTGAGAAAGGACCAGCTTCAAACATGATAGTATACTCTTGATATTCGTTAGCACATTCCTTGGAAAGGACTGGTATATACTCCGTCCTTGCAGCCTCTGCATATGAATCTACGGGCAGTCTTGTTCGCTAGTTCAGCAGTCTTGTCGTAGTTATGGGGATTTGGAGCAATCGTCTTCACGTACTGATCCAGGTCATCAGTGAATCCTATCCTATCCAGTCTGCTTTCCTGTAGTTAAAGCGCCGCTTAAAAGGTACTTTTTTGTCTTACTACGTACGGCGTTGACCTGGATACCGTTTGGTCGATGTTGAGTTAGTGGAACAGAATCCCAAACATTCATGCTACACAGGTTAGAGATGTCTTTGCTAACAACAGCTAGATTAGGAATGTAACATCTCTTCCAAGAGGCCCTATAAAATTCATGGCGGTAGCTTTGGGTCGTGAATGAGGCGTAGATGTTGACTGTCTAACCATTCTTAGACAGCTTGTTCGTCTTTATTGGTTTTATTGTAGTCCATTGGGTACTATGGCTGTTGGAATCGTCAATGAAGAAACGAGGTTTGGTGGAATTCCCGAGATTGAATTGAGGGTGCTGCAAATCTACTAATGGAGGTTTGTAGTCTGATGTAACTATGACAGAGCTGATCTCATGGTGAGAACTTTGATGTTGTTTTCAACAGACATTGAGGTTGCTTCTACAACTGTGCCGGATTTCACATATATATAGCACTTCCATACTCCCGATGTGGTCTCTCGATGACCCATTCCTGGTATGGTTTAGCGATTGCAATCCAGTTAGTCGGCAGGTCATCCAAGTACTATTGTTCACACTAAAATTGTTGGACAGGGTCATTTTACATGGGTTTTCACAAATACAATAGGCAAACGACCTTGCTATTGTCCACATTCCCTGCACACGTCTGCAGTTCAAATCGATGGAAGCTAGGCCCACGTTATAGCATATGCGAATTCAATTCCTTGATGCCAGTATATGTAAGGTTTTACATTTTCCGTGGTCTTCGCTTTCTCAAAAGAGATAGAGTAACACGTACACAGACTTTTTTGTAGCACACAATTCAATTAATGATTTGGGATGCTTTAAAATTTTGTGGGATTTCTAGAACTTCAGAGACCACGTTTTTTCAAAACTTAAAATTCGTCGCTTTTAATTCGTTGTTTTTAACCCCCAAAACACCCTTTCATGTCATTTTAGATCAACTTAGAATGTAGTTGACATTCCGCAACAATAATACATGATTTTATAATGAATTCATGTATTTTGAACCTCAAATCAGGACATTTTCTAGAGCGTTTTCGACCAGCTATTAAGGTCACAGCGATTTGATTTGGCTTCTCGTGTACAAGAAAATAAGGCATGTTGGCCTGACCTCCTAATTGACCGAATCAGTTCCACTCTGGGTTTCCTGTAGACATATGACATCGCATTGGAGATTATTATACATGTCAGCAATGATGTTAATTTTTCACTTGAAAAACCGTCCACAATCAATGAAGCTATAGTAAAGATATACGTTAGGCTGTGCTGGCCACTAGTCCTGATATGGAATCAATCACTCAATCAATCAATCAATCAATCAATCAATCAATCAATCAATCAATCAACTGTATTTCAATATCATCATATAAATCTTACAAAGACACAAAAGGACAATGATATATAATGACATACACAAAACAAGGAATGGAAGAACAGTGTTTGGTGGTGTACAGATTGGCATCCCTGGCGAGCAGTTACTGACAGGGAGACCACAGGACACTTCTCTAGTTCTCCCACAGTTTTCGCCAACTTGATTGCCTAACATTTGGAGTCGAACTGGCAACCTGATTGATTTCGAATTAACGTGCCGTCTTTTGTTGCTCCTCGCCACCTTCTGTTCATGAATGACGGTCGAACTCCGGTCGGGTGTTGTTAATGGACTCATTCAAGCAAGTCAAACTAGTAGTCTTTACGGTAACCGTTTTTTTTTTTAAATCAAAACAGACGCTTACGGCAACACATAAGTTACTTTAGTTACAAACATTAAAAGTATTTGTTTAATTCACTTTAATCACGGACGTGGTAACGTTAGCTCTAGATTTACTCTCTTCTGAAATTAATCCACTCGCCTTACTTGGCGCTATATCCAGGTCACAGCTAATGTTACGTTTTCATAGCACATTGCTCCGTAGTCGGTATTGACACTTAATCAATGTATATTATGACTATAAAGTAGGGATTCATTTTGGAACCAGTATTGGAGCGAAGGCATTTAAATCCAACAATGTATGGTACCCGACCTACATTAACCAGCATTTGATGGAAATGTTATGCGGAGTAATTAGTGGAGGGGCCTATGTTCTCCAGAGAATGATTTTATGAAGTTCATGTTAATTGTTGGCAACCACTATAAATGTATTCTACTGGGTCTGACTATTCAGAAAAACGATGTTGCCATTTTTTTCGTTGACCTTTAATAACCTTGACACGAGGTCAAAGGTCAAAGCGGTCATACATTGTCCAAAGTATATCCACCTTGGTACCAAAATGTGGCTAATTTCACAAGGAATATTGTATATGATATTTATTTTGTTACTTGAATTTTGTTTTCTTGTTATATGCAAATAAGCTAATTGGAGACAATAATATGCATAAATTTGCCATTATTCAGACCCCAGTCCTGTCCAAAGCAAGAGTTAGGCCTCATGTTTTTGCAATGTCTGTTCAATGTATAGTGAACCCCCACCCCCATACCTTGCTATCAATGTCCATGGCTAAGTAAACCAAGTGCTTTTATGAATATGTGCAAGAGAAAATGGTTGATGTAGTCTATATATACCAAATCCATGGAATGAATTGTTGTTATAAACGTGAAACTACGATGATTTGCACTACAGAGACAAAAGTTAGTATACTAGTTATCTTTTCAGTGTCAGTCACATGTGTGATGTTTTAAATTCTTTTCATCCAGAGCCAGGGGAGGGAGTTCACTGGTTATTGATAAGGGGATATCATGCGCGACAAAATTAACATAACACATAAAAGGGGTATTTTTTCAAGATTGTGCACGATGCATAATGTAACGTGAAAAGGGTAGCAAAAACACTGAAATTTGGAAAAAAAAGTGTACTTTTAGGGTATGATTTGTTTTTTTGAGTGTGTATCGTATTCGGCTCATTTTGTGTACATGAGCTATTCAGTATAGCCTACAAAGAAACAAATTTCTACTTGCTTAGGGATCAACTATTGCCAATACTTATTAAGGGTAGGATTTTACACTTACCATGCTTGTTTAGGGGTGCTTTTTAGACCGATCAAATTACTTGCACTTATTTATGGTACTTTTTGAAACTCCTTCTTTAGAGGGTGCAGGACTTTGACAATGTGGACTTTTTGGTAAAAGCAGACTAACCCCCTAAAATGGTCGTTTTGAACATCTCATCATTAAAAACGGACTTTCTTGTCAAACTGATTTACAATTTGGACCAATTTATGGACAAAAGGCCGCCCAAATCAATGTGTGTTTGTGTGGGGTGTGACGGTGACCTGTGTTGATCTCAGGATATTCTCCAGCCCATCCTGGCATGCCCACGTACAACACCAAACTCAACAGCTTTTAGTGTCAATGATTTTTAATTATGTTCTGTAACAAGAAGATCATCACTTGGGATTATTGGCATACTGCACATGTTTAAAATTGGTTCCCCGGCTTGGTCTTTTGGCATCATAAAAGACCTTTCTGGTCTTTAAAATGACAACTTCCAGCTAAAATGCAAAGACTGCACAATTCTGGACACAACATTGAAAATTTTCAGCAAAATGATAATGTCTATATATTTCGAGAGCGTATGCATACCACATTAAATGAACCCATCAATCTTAACTGTTTTCTCTCCGAGTTCTGTGACAGGATTTCCCAGGATAAATGTAATGATAATGTGTGATGAACCATTATCCCCTCTCTACCTGAGCCATTTTTTTTGTAACAAACTCCTCTACTCCCGAAGGGGGGGGGTGGTTACTGAACACCCAATTCTGTAAAGGATCGCTTAGGTTTCTCTATCCATTGGTACCCCACACATTACTAACATCCCCATTATGACGTACCATGACGTCACATGTGAGGCAAGTTACGAAAATACTGATATAGGTGGAATTGATATTTCGCAATTTTAGCGACTCAAACACCCATTATAGCTCTAAAATTGATGTCATATATAAAAACTCGTCCATTTCCCATCAGTAGAGGCACAAACCGCAGAAAATCTGATTTTCTACCTTTTTGGCGAAAATCGAATTTTTCACTGTGTGTGTCTTGGAGGGGCAGTTTTGCCTGACATGCAAACTTTATGACGTCACTGTGACGTAATTCTAGCATGTTGTGTACTCATTTTGGTATCATGGAAAGAGGAGACCATAGCTATCTATTGGGACCAAAATCAAGTGTCTGTGATGTTCCTGTGTTGTGTAGGCATTGGTTGGTACTTCTCTTCCGAGGGGGGTTGGTTTGGTTTTACCACCCCCCTATCGATCACTTGGGATCACCCTGTACGTTACCTATAAACCCTTGGTGGATGTTTGTTTTTTTTGGATTAAAAATGAGCGGAACATGTCAATTGACAATTACATTAAATAATTTGGCACCAAAAAAGGGGGTTTTATCAAGCCGGGAAAAAACCTTAAGGGGGGGGGGGGGGTGGTAACCACCCCCCTTCGGTAAACAGGTTAAAACATAACACGTGTCATTGTGGGAACCGAATTAAGAGCTATTAAGTGTATGTTTTGTTCTACATTAGGCATTTGGGGCCAAATTGTTATATTATCTTGACTTGTTTATTGCCTACCTCTAGACCAGGTAATAATGAAAACAGGTTATGTCAAAGAAATAAAAAGCTAAATTGAGATACCAGTGTTGTTTAGAACACGTAAAGATTATGTGAACGAATTGGTTGAATCTTAGCTTAGTGACAGCAGCAACAATGTTTCCATGTTCTGGCACATTTTTATGGAGAAAATCGCAATTTTGTCTGGAACATTTTTACTGTGTAACACAATTCAGTTAACCATGGGCATTAATAACAGCTGAGGGGTTGGGTAAGGATGACTCTAACTTGATCTTGCATTAGACTATAGACTATTCAGGGTCTATGGTTGAAAAGGATAAAGCATCATACAAATGCAGAGAATCACAATTTTGTCTTGCACATTTTGTCTAGCTATGAGGCATCATGGGGTTGGGTATAGGCCGGGGGGGGGGGGGGGTTCTCAACACAAATGACCATACGGGGACTTGCCACAGATATCAGTCTCATTTTAGCCTTCTGGTATATCAATGACCCCTTTTTTCATGCCAATTTTGGTATGGCAATGGGTTGTTTTCAAAATGTTCTCAAATGTTTTTACAAATTAGTCAATATTCCTTCCTCAATCTGAAGTTAAAATTGTCCAAATTTGCTTAAAATGTCAAAATTTAGAGGAAAAAGGGCAAAGTTGAGTTAAATTTGGCCGAAAGTTGCCTCTTTGATATAGTTATGGTCCTTTTTGGCAAAAATGGTATAGCTATGGGTCCTACTTCCAGACTCTCGGAGGCACGTCCCTTCCCCAACCCAACTATACTTTTTTTTGGCCAAAAATGGTATAGCTATATGGGTCCTACTTCCAGACTGTCGGAGGCACGTCTACCCAACCCCTCCCCTTCCCCCCTCCCCCCCCCCCCCCCCCCCTAAACCAAACCGGAGAAACACCCCTCCCTTGACTCTAACTTGATCTTGCTTTTTGAGGAAACTATTCCGGGTATCTGGATGGAAAGAATAATTAAAACATCATATATGTGACTGAGGCTAAGAAAACTAGTATACATACTTTTTTCTCTGAAGTGCGAATCGTGGTTATTCACAATAACGACGATTAGCTCCATGGACATGATGGATTTGGTATACACTACATCGATCATTTTCTCTTGCACATATTTACGAAACAACTTGGTTTACTTTTTATTACTTACCCATGGATATAATAGCAAGAAATAATGGGGGTTGTGTAGGGTTCATTCTACATTCAAGCAGAGTGTTTACAGATGACTGCATTGTGCAAAAGCTTGAGGCCTAACTCTTGCTTTGGACCGGATTGGGGTCTACATAAAGGCAATTTTATGCATATTATTGCCACATTTTGGTACCAAGGTCGATATACGTTGAACGATGTATGACCATTTTGACCTTTGACCTTGTGTGAAGGTCACTAAAGGTCAACGGAAAAATTGGCAACATCGTTTTTCTGAATAGTCAGACCCAGTAGTATACGTTTATAGTGGTTGCCAACAATTAGCATGAACTTCACCAAATTTTACATAGGCCCCTCCACTAAATATGAAAACGAGAGTAAAGCACCTTTTTCTTAAGCCGTCATACCAAATATAAATTCCATTACACCTTTGCACCTGAGTTCAAAAATTCCAAATTGTATTTTTTTTTTCTGACACAATTTGTTACCATATTTTTTATTTATAGTGCACACTCTTGGACAGCTGAGGACATTACAACTCAAGAAATATGCTCCAATTTGTTTAGTTTATTACGTTATCATTGAATATTGAATGTTGCACTGAAAATTATCTCATACAACAAATATTTAATATACCTTTTAAATAATTTATTCTAAAAAATACATTTAATTCCCTAATCATTCCAGACCAATTATAGTTCATGATGTAAACTAAAACGTATTCAACGCACTAAAACGATAACGTAATACCACACTAACGTAGAAACATTGTGGGGGGGGACCATCTTCACATCGTCCCTTTGACTAAGACGTATCTGTTGAAAGTTTATATACTTTTTTGGCGGTCAGAAAATGAGTGTGATCCACTCTTGATTAACATATATAATAATTAAAAATGGTTAACATCTTAGAACTTTTTAATATCCCCTATTTCCAAACGCCGCCCTTATATTTACCTTGATTCACATCCATACCTTAGTGGAAATTTAGCATGAAGATAAACGTAATAAGCAAGGTTTTCCCCGGACATTATGTTTGCATTTCAAAAATATAAAACAAAAATCAATAAAACCATCATTACATAATTTCTACAAATTTTGCCACAAGAACATTGATATCGGACATTCGACATGAGTTTTTTTTCCTATTTTTCGATGTTGATAGCAAACATCTCATAGAAAAGAAAATGGAAAGCAGGGCAAACTATATCAATGCAGCCCATTGGCTCCAATCAAAGTTTTGTCCTTTTATTCCAATAAAACGTCGTTTACAAAGTGTTATTAACTAAATACAACAAAATATCTGGAAATGCACTGTTTTCATCAACGAAATCGACCATAATAGAACGGAATTGTTTATTATTTTCCTATTCTCAGCAAGCAGAATTTAGGAGACTTTCACCCACACATTCCCCCAGCGAGAGAGAATAAAAAACATATAAACCTAAGCAAATATTTTACTCTTCCATTCGTTTTGGAGAGCACGTGTGGTACACGCGAACAAATGCAGTACTATTGGATATTAGACGGTAAAAAATCGGAGTTCCGATTCCCTATGTCAACGTGTTGTAGTCCCATGCAAGATCTTATCTGAATGCCTTCGTCGACCCAAGCGAAATCGGGGAGCTGTTATGGGGAATATTACAATCTAAGTGCTGATGGCTTTGTGCGCTTGTGAGGCATGTGTTGAGCAGCCACCACCTAGTGGAAGCGCGAAAAAAAATTTTGATTTTGACGAATTTCTGAAGGCGGGCCATAATAATAATTGTTAAACGCGCCTTGAGCCGGTTACGGGTTAAAGCGCTGTCTAAAATTGGTTAGTATTATTATTATTATGAAGATTGGCTTTGATATTCACTCAAAACGCTCTTAGGGCGAAATATCATTCCCCATCCCCTAACGGATCCATTTGTATTGCGGTATTATTCCGTTTGGGGATAACAAAGGATATGAATATTAACTTATGCAGATAAGAGTCAATCCCATAGAAAACAAATGATATGATATTAACTAATTTAAATAAGAAAATGAACTCATTATAACCTAATGATAATTAAAATTTACCACTATTCCACTGTTACAGTTATATATATATATATATATATATATTTATTATTAATTATCCACTACTACTACTACTATTATTGTAATTATATTTTAGTACTATTGTATTATTAATGCATACTGTTTTCCCATTCTCATATTTCACTCCTTGCATTCACTCTCTCGTAATTAAGAAATAAGATGGGACTGAAATTTTCGGATATGTGTATAAACTGATAATTCTGTTAAAATCATCACAATAATATATCTGCTCCTGATAACAGTTTTCCACATTAGTGTAACTTTTTAATACACAATGGTAGTTTTCTTATTAGTATTTATCTGTTCATCGGTTAACATATAAGATCCATATAAGACATGTTGGATTTGGTTTGTGGCCGTACTCTTTTATCTTAAATAACAGACAACAGCTGGATCGTATTAATGCAATTATCGCTGCAGGCTTGCTCGATGTGGTACCACCCACTGAATGCATTAATCTCAATCAGGCAGATGCATGTCTACAATACTTTCATATCCACGTGTTGCCGGATCACAATCGCACTATTCCTCTATTCGAAGTACTTTTTAGCATGGTTGTGAGTCGTTTCAGTACTCCCTTTTCCACTTCTCCATGTAATCAGACTTAATTCCCAGTTAGTTTATAAGTACTATTGCCCGCAGAATATAAGAGTATCGGTTACGAAAATTACAATTAAATTGTCCTTAATGTATCACTTAAATTTTTAATCACTGTCCTTCTTTCCACAACCGATATGGAGCGCCGGATTTCGCCACCACTTTGTCAATCATCTCAACTTAAATAGCTTGACGTTGCATTCAACACCATAATGACTTATAATTTGCCGAAACCTACTACAGAATGTAATGCAACCATTGGTCAAATTTCCAGGTATTAACAATGTATTGCTTATAATTCTTCAGTAAGGTACCCTCTTTACAGGAATTATTTCGACGGTATGATCTGATTATTTCATCTACAGCCTTCAACGTATTTACCTGTATGAACGTATTCAGTTCACATGATCCGATTGACTTGATACCACAAGCGTGCCCGCGTATCTTGAGTGATTAATCATTGCACATGTTTTCCGCAGCAAATTATTTCTTAGCAATTGTACACTCTTATTCCGCGGGTTTGTCTAAAATGAGATCGCAAGTGAACCCAGTTTATTATCACCCACACATGAATAACTGCACATCGGAGAAGAAGTTGTTTTTTGTCGTGTTACAAAAAAAAAAGCAAAAGAAACTAATCATAGGTATGAATAATTGAATCTCGCCCTTCCTGTTCTTGCACCCAAAAAAACGCCTGAAATTCCATTGAACATGGAAATTAATTTTCCATCTGATACATCCAATATGAGAGTATGCGTGTTATTTTGTGTGTGAGAGAGAACGAGGCGATGTTCTGCGCGGAGAGCTTGCCGCACGTGCGCGTGTGTGTGCTTGCGTACGAGTGTTTGTGTGTGTGGTGGTGGTAGATGTCCCTTACTTAAGAATGAGAAATCGGTGCTTGATTACATGCTAATCCGGCTGAGATACTAATCCATGTAATGTAAGACTCTTACGCTTCTCAAAGGTTCAAAGTGCCTTTTGTATAAACCTTAAGTTGACAAGGGGGATCCAACGGACCTGCAAATTAAATGTGACCCACTTTTATATATTCTATATGATGTGGTTAGACCTCAGTCCAGGATTGTTGTTTATGGACACCAGGGTATAATTAGAACAAAGAGAAGATCTTCAAAGATACAGGGAAGAGACCACATAATGACAAGGAGACATAGAGTGGAATGGTGAATACAAGGGTGATAGTATTTCGGAGGGTGGCCAATAAGAAAATGGGGATCAACCAGACAATATGCTGGCATAATTGGTAAGTGTATATGCAGGCGAACAAGGGGAAAACAATAATACGAAAGGGAAAGCCAGACGCTGGGATTAGGTAAGAAGAGTTTCAAATTCGTAGGGAGAGGGAAGAAATTCAAGGCAAGGCCCTGGATGAGAAGGGCCAATGATTTCATTCTATCAAGCAGATAGTGATGGATATGGATTTGCTCTGAGATACCATATACAGATAGATGGCTAAAAACTGCTGAATGAACAGAATTCAAGATAGTCTTTTGTTCTGGTGTATACTCAATCCAGATTTAACTTCGAGATAATTAGGGAAGAATGGAAAGGAATATAAAAAGTAAGCCTTCGGGAGCAGATGGTATACCTGTGGAAGTGTTTAGTTGAATATGTGGGATATGCTGTGGAAAAAAAAAAATTTAAAAATTATGCATACATTTAGAAACAAAACCAATGACAGAGGGGAGAGGTGGGGTGATTGTAAGGAGGATGAAGAATCCAAGAATGTTGTAATACAGATGGGGTACTTGATTCCGACATACAATGAGTTTTAGAAAGGGTTATAGAGAAATCTTGGGGAGAAACAACTATATGAGCCGGGACATTTTGGTTTACCTCCCTTCCGAGAGCATTAGATTGATATTGCATTGAGGCTGGGTGATGTTAAAAAAATAGGGCGCAGCCTAAGGGGCTTATAGGGTGTGTACGGGCAGGAGGTTTTTGCAGTGTTGGGAGAGAGGTGCCCAGAAATGTATGTGAGGAATTCATGGATGCATAGCGTGGCCAGAGTT
>JAMKCH010002688.1:0-60972 GCA_023653785.1 Ophioderma brevispina
GCAAGTTGCAATAAAACTTCACAAATTCAATCTGATATTGTGTCTACCGTTTCTTTCTTACATAAGTATTTCACAACCACATAGAACAACCCAAACAAGTCTCACTCCTTGGGGCGCCCCTTTCCTTTTTAAGGAATTTTTATTTCTGACTCGCCCTGTAAATGGTAAAACAATACAAAATAGTCCAGAGCATGTACAAGAATTCAAAATGCATATTGGCAACATCAGTCCTATATTACTTGATCAACAAGCCTTTTGACCTGGTATCGTAAATAATATCGCTCGTCTCGCTAGATCTCATTCGGGAAATATAGAGCTATATCGTCAAAATACGGAACAGTATGTAGATAATTCTCTAAATTGTTATCCAAATTGTCAACTGGCAACATTAGTTGTCAATAAAATAATACAGCAACGACTACCTCGAGATGAGACATTTATCGCTCGGAGTATACATGACTTTTATCGCGCGGTATTGCGATGTAAAATTTCATCGCAGCATCGCGCGATGAAGCGAAAGTGGAGTATACATCGGGCTTAAGGTCGTGGAAGGTAGGTATCGTGCGTTAGTGTATCACCCTCTCACTACTGAGAGGTAAATCATTTTGCTTCATTTAGGTGGCTGCTCAAAGACATGCCTTACAAGCGCACAAGCCTATCAGCAGTTAGATTTAGAGAATAAAGGTATGATTTTGGGAACCGGTACTCTCTTTACGACGAATTGAACCCAAGGCGATGCCATTATTTTAAGTGGAAGAACGAGGCCGAAGGCCGAGTTCTTCCACGCAAAAATAATGGTGTCGCCGGGTTCAATTCGTCATAAAGAGAGTACCGGTTCCCAAAATCATACCTTTATTCTCATTCTTAAACAGCTTTATCATTAAGGTCATCTTTAACCCAATTTCGCGATGCTTTATGGCTCAAATACAACAAAAAAGGACTGCCACCACCCAGTGACAACAATCGAACAACCCGTTGAACGCAATGATCACACGCAACGAGACGCAACGTTGGCAGGCGCGCGCGAACGTAGCAAAACGCAGTATGACGCGAGCGTTTCAACCTAAAAATAACATCAATACGCAGCGCGTACTACCTGGGTTCAATTAAACGAATTGAACCCGGGCATCAGCCAATGAAATTACTTACATTTTCACAGCTGTTTAAGAATGTAGTATTTTGTAGGAGCTCCCCAGATTACGCTTGGGTCGACGAGGTAATTGAGATTAAGCATCTTGCCCAGGAACACAAACATGTTGACCACAGTGGGGCTCACAATTTTAATGGTCTAATGATCACAAGTCCTGCACTTTTCCACTAGACCACACATGCTCTCATGTGTGAATTATGAATCCCCACCCCCACCCCACAATTTCATGAGGGACATCCTCCCTAATTTTTTTAAATAACCTTCATAGATGACAAATCCACTGACAAATTCATCTTTGATCTCCATGGTCACAGAATTGCTCCAGATGATCAAACTATGAGCCAGAATTTGCAATTCATCCAAAAAAATGAACAAAATTGCAAATGTAGGTTAGCTAAACACTCACATGAAAACAAGTAATTGGCTGTAATAAAACTTAGAATACAATGTGAAATCCTATTTATATTAAGCACAAAACATTGCACTTCAGTCCTAGTTTTCTTGCCTCTTCCTCATTGATTTCTAGCCATTTGGGCAAATATTTGTTCATGGTAAAAAAAGCAGCACACCAAAAAGTCATAAATACTTAAATTTTCTTCAACAGGAGCAAAATTAATTTAGTGGGCTTGACCTACGTGCACCCCTCCCCACCCAAACATGACATATGATGACCTACCCATACATGTGACACTATATCTGTGTGTGTGTGTGTGGGAGGGGGTGCACATATCAGTTAGGTTATAGAAAATATAATGGAATGATGATGGAATGTCAATCTAATTAGATAAACTGCTTCTTTTCATGTCATGAAAAAAGTAAAACTATTTAAAATATTGATTGATTTGATGCATTTTAAAGGTGTAACGAGATTTCTCATATCATATGCCCCTAAAAAATTAAAAGCCATTATTATTGTAATGATGTAAAGCTTCTATCACAAATGTCCCCATATGAAAGGGTTAAGCTGAAAATTATTTCTCTGATAAAAAATTGTGAAATTCCTATTGGAGCAAATCCGAAATTCAGCCCGTTTTATATTGAAAAAATATGCTAATCAAAATCACCGTTTGTTTTCACTTTTAAGACATTTTGTAACCAAGTTCAATTGAATGTATGTATGTATAAGAATAAGTTATACATACATACATTCATAAAAATATTAAACATTACATACACTCTAATCATAGAAAATATAAATCATATTGTTGATTGGTGATGAACCCTCAGTTGCTGCATCTTTATTGGACTATTCACAGCTGTTTGACCCCTTGCAAATTGTCTCTTATTTTTAGAACAATTTCAAGCAGTGGCGACACAATTTTGACAACTGATATAAATAGGGACATGCAAGAGCCATTATCTCTGCAAAAATCAGACAAATCCATTGCAGGAATATTGCCATATAGGCCTACAAAGGTCATGATTTGTATGTTATAGCGCCCTCTATATGCCCTTTCTCCATAGAAAGATGTGGAAAACTAGATTTTTAAGAAAAATCATATTTCCCTGCAATGAAATTTCATAAAATTTACACAGGATGTAGTAAGTGTAATAAATAATCCATATCAGTTGTCAAAACTGTGTTACCAGTGATATTTTTTGTTTTATTCTGGTTTTGTCACAATGAATGAGACTTTCAAAAAGCTGTGTGTTGTTCCCATACAGTTGCTGCATCTTTACTGGACTTAATTTAACATCTAATTTGTTTTTATATCCTATGCAGTTTGCAGAAGAAAATGTGACCTCAGCAAAGAAGATATTTAAAGCAGAATGCCAAATTGGGAATATGGTAGCTTTTGGGTCAGGCAACACCAAGAGAATGGCCAAACATCAAGCTGCCAAATTGATGCTTCTTAATCTCCCAGCTGCATTTGTCAGAAAGCATTTGAAGTGAAACATTAAACAGTCCCGTAGACTCATTCAGGAGAGGGAGCAAAAGCTGCCCCTCCCTGCTTGTACACAATTTTTGTTCAGAGATTGTGTGTGGGTGGAGACATCACCCTAGGCCACCCTCAGGTGAGCCTACTTTGAACTACATTTTCCATATAACACAACAGGCCTGACTTCCAAGACTTCCAAAAGTAGTTTCACAATGTTTTCCAGTGGTTTGTGGATATTAAAACTAAAGCAACCTTCTGCATGCTATTGAAGATGGCTCAAATGACAGATGACACACATAATTTGACCATGAAGTTATCATGATGTCACAATGCTACAATTCTTAAGCATGGAAATTGAATTAAGAGAACAAGGGCTCAACAAAAGTATAGAAAACCTAATGTAATGCAGATTCAACATCCAGGGGAATTAAGTAGTCTTGCTCCGGTTTTATCAGCACAATCCCATTGCCATTATAGGAATGAGACCACCATGATTACATTCCCAGTGACATCTAATTGGGTTCAGCCACAGAGTGGCCCTAGGTTCAAAAGAATTTTTAGGTGACTGAGAATGTGCCCATTGTTTGTATGTCATGAGTGTGAATATTTTTTTAAAAACAATGGTTTGAAATGACTATTCATTTGTAAAGCCACATGTCCTTCTTTAACGCAGTAGTCTCAAATTGTTTGTCTGGTAATATCCTATAACAGAAAATGCATATCTTCTCTGCATTTGACATTTTAGTATGTAAATTAGATGGTAAGCATTAATGACCCCATAGGACATCTAGACCATTGTTACATTTTGACCCATAATTACATGAACAAATGGAGAAATGAGTGCAGGTAGTATATTCCCTGGTCCTTTGGACTATATGAAGAATCTGGGACCATTTTGAAAATAATCGGAGCATTCCGAAAATGTTACCCAATGATGACCTTGAACTATTGCCCGATAACTATTACACTAACCCACATATAGAGCAAACTGTACCTTTTTTAATGCAGGACATGGCCAAAATGTTGGTATAAATTTCAGTACAATTATACCAACTTTATATTTCCCCCTGTAAAAACCTTGCCTCCCTGCAAATAAATGTACATGTTCCAGCTACTTATATTTCTAGACTTTTGATATGTTATTCTTTCATCATTTCTAAGTATAACAACACCAAAATTGTTTCTGTTGTGATTGTTTTGAGGTCAAACCATTAATATATCTAAATTTCTTGCACTATATGTTTTTCTTATTTTACTACCTTGGGCTCTCTATCCTTTACCAAATATAACCTCCTTTTTTAAATGATACCTATGGAGCAAAATGTATTTCTTATCTGCCAAGGGTCCTCCAGATTTTTTTCGAACGATATCAGATAAAAAGCATAGACTATTTGAAATTGGACAAATTTGATTTCTAAATCAGGTCATTCGGTGAGAAACATTTAAATCATCTTTTTACAACTAATCTAGACCTTAATCAGCTGATCAAATTTTAATATTAAAGGGGGATGGCCCGATTTAAGTATATGAAATTTTCATTTTGATAGAATGGACTTCACCCCAAAACACCATCTGTAAAGTTTTGTGCTGATATTTCAATCCGTTTTGATGTGAGGGCTAAAAACGTGCTTTTGTAAGCCCCATAGGGTACTGTGTAAACTAATATTGTTCGACCAAAATGGGGCATAATTTCGCTCATAACATCCAAACCAAACATCCTTTAGCCCTAAGATTCCACAGGGTAAATGAGAAAAATAGTAGCTTTCTTCTGATGCCAAAATTTTGACCACTTCCGGTAAAATCTGGGGTCCCTGGGGACGAGGCTATTAGCGATCGGGCCATGGACCTTAAATATTAACATCAACTTGATCAATTTAACTAGGATTACTGAACAAATTTAATTCTCTCTCTTCTAACCAAAGGAGGACGAGGTAGTTAGCACACTCCTGCAATCCTCCGACACTCGATAAACCAAGTGCATAAAAAAGTTAGACGGTCCTTTGGGCTCACTTGACAAAAGGAGGAAACCTTTCTATGATAGACCATCAAATTTGAGGGAGAGGATTGGTGAAGTCAAAGAGCAGGGGCGGATCCAGGATTTCTCAATAGAGGGGGCGCCAAATTTTCCGGCTTGCTGCGCTCGCCGGGTAGACCCATTTTTTTTTTAATCGGTTCGAAATTCTGATGGGGGGTTAATTCTACACAGCGCCCGACGCCCAATACCATCAGTCTTGGGGATCTACAGGGCGCCTTGTAAGTAAAAAAAATCATTTTTTATAGATCTACAGTGTGCCCAGCACCGCACAGGGCGCCCTGTGCTCTGCAAAAAATAGAGGGGGCGCGCGCCGGGGGCGCCCCCCCCCAAATCCGCCCCTGAAGAGTATACATTTTATTCCTTTGACACGAACATGAAATGCAATGTGTAAGTCAATTTTATTTCAGCAAAAGAGTGTTTTAGTTCAAAATCAAAATTTGAAGTGCATTTATAGAAAATGAGAATATTCGAGTTTGCTCGAATCACAAGCAAATGAGCTTTATTGAGACCATTTGGAATCAAAAGAAAGAAGGTTCTCTCTTTCCTAAGGATACAAATTTCTCAAAATTTGCACCTGACTGGTTGTAGAACACCTACAGATAAAGTTTTGAACAAACAAGTAGAAAAAAAAAATGTTTGAAATTGCCTGCTCTCTTAATCGGCCCTATACAGAAGCATGCTGGGATTTTCTGAAAAAAAACTACATCATAATCATATTTTATTTCATAAAGCCAGCGATTTTGACTTATTCACTTTCAGGTGTGAATTATAACTCTGGCTCATAATTTCTTGGACAGTTTAGAACGTACGCCCACTTCCCCAGCAAAACGGCGCACCACAGTGTTGCATGTAGACACTGTACACGCAACGATCAATGCGCACGTTTGTTATAAAATTTCAAGTATTAAATAGCGCTTTATACAATCTGAGAGATACAATTAAGTCTCAAAGCGCTTTACATTTATTCCGCTGTCACTAGAATAAATCACATTTTTCACATTTTGAAAATCCTGCAGCCAATTGTAATGGCGCACAGTATGACTACCCCTGTCAGCTCCCCATTTACACCTTCCGCTGTCACTAGAATAAATCACATTTTTCACATTTTGAAAATCCTGCAGCCAATTGTAATGGCGCACGGTATGACTACCCCTGTCAGCTCCCCATTTACACCTGGGTGAATTGAAGTGAGACAAGCGAGATAAAGTGTCTTGCCCGGGGACACAACACGTTGGCCACAGCAGGGCTCAAACTCACAACCTAATGTCATGAGTCCTGCGCTTTTCCACTAGCCCACACATACTCTCTGTTCTCTTAATTGGCCCTATTAATCGACCTTGTTATGCCCAAGAAATTATGAGCCAGGGTATAAAAGCATTCTAAATATTAATAAATAAAAAAGATGGTTATGAAAAAATTGGTGGCGCATTTTTCTGGAAATATCCTTGTATCTCTACAAAGAGCCACCAAAACAATTTTTGTGATAGATAACCTATTATTTTGATGACTATACAGCCTGTCTCAAAAAAAGTGGTACAATCAGAAAAAAATTTGGTTAAATATGAAATTTCAAAATAAGTCATTTCCTACTTGGCATATTATTAAAGAACACAAACCAGGCTTTCCAATGGTGTTTGTTTCATCTTATTTGCTTTTGTCAATCCAGAGATATAATCAATTTAATGCGATATACCAAAATCGATTTTGTGCCACTTTTATGTATGGGCAGACTTGCTTCGCCCAGTTATGCCATGCTGTCTTGACGCTCAAAACAAAAGATTGCAGCTTGACAAGAGAAACAAAACACAGATTAAAGTAAACAAAAGAAGTCTAGTTTTATCGACACAAGTTTCAATTGTCAACATAATCAGTTCCATGATAAATATCTTCTTTTCATAAATAATAAACAATACAAATATTTGTTGCACGTCAATGAAATGGAACTTTGAATTTATTACAATCATGCCAGAAGGAATGTAATTGCAACCAAAATAAACACTCCAAATACAAAGAAATGGTTTAAAAATACAATAAAACACTAAAAAACACATTCTATTATTTATAAATTAAATAAAAAATTGAATTTGGAACGAAAGTACAAAGTGTTGGGAGAGAAATTTGCGTTTCATGATACTTCAAGACCATAAAACTCTCTCCTCCAGGTTGCTGTACGCCAGCTGTACGCTCATGGTTCTCTTCTAACAAACAACAATATGTCGAATGTTATTCACTTTATCTTAAAACCAGAACTTACTGATCATAACTTCCACCATTGCGTAACTTTTAGAGTTTGTTTATGAAGTTAATCCCTTTTTAAAGATTTCCTTATCTGTTCAAATGTGAATAACTTATGTTTAACAAATTCGTTCACCGTTTTCACTCAACCAGAAAGTGGCACAAACTCGATTTTGGTGTTCCGCAGTAAACTGGAGTTATCTCTTGATTGAAAACAAGCAAATGAGATGAAACAAAAAATCCTGGAAAGCCTGGTCTTTTCTCTTTAATGTGATGTACAACACGACTTACTTATGTTGAGATATAATATTGAACAAAATTGGGTTTTTGATTGTACCATTTTTTTTAGACAGGCTGTAGTGACTATATTTACTACATTGGTTTATCAATGGAAAAATTCATCCAGTTATTTTGTTTTCAAGTGCTCGGATGATATTGCTCCACTTTGCCAATCTGCAAAGTACTCCGTTGTTTTATGGTTCATATACTTACTCGTCTATGCATTTTTCAATCCAGATTTTCTGTTAGCAAAATGCATTCTCATGCCATTATGAGTCTGGTCAAACTGACACAAGTGCATTGATTTTTGCCAATGCACCAGAAACTAAAAATATACAGACATTAACCTAATTCATAAACGTTATTACTGCAGACATTTTTAAAAGTAAAATCTGAATAGGCCTATGTCATGAAATCCAATGCAGTAGGCTAATGTTTCTAACGAAAAGATGCAAGTACCTGTCAATAAAATGAATCAATCCAATGCCGCACGTAAACGTTCTAAGGACTCTGCATATGCTCATTAACATACGAACATGGGCCGGTAGTCTCCGCGCGTGTAGAATGTTTTTTGAAGCCCAGTTGAAAAACAAAAATGGCTGACAGCGTCCGTATTTTCATGCACCCTAAAAAACGTATGGCGCTCCGCAAATTGTAATCGCTGCATCCTTCAGCAAATACAGATTGTTTTTTGTCTCGCCTGAACTTTGTTCGGCAGAGACTTAGTTAATCATTTTCTGTCGTCTGTCGTCTGTCTGTCTCCGTCCGTCCGTCCGTCCGTCTGCTGTCGGGGCTGTCTGTCATTGTGTCTGTTGCTCGCCGTCCGTTGTTACGTGCTTGGTACGATTATCTGAGAGTTCCTAGGGATACGGTGATTGGTAACTTGGTGGAAAGAAGCGGGTCCACAAGTTCTCAACCTTATTAGATTTGGGAATAAAAATTGCTAATTAAGGATCTTTATTTGCATAATTTACGAAAATTTTCCCGTAACGCTTGTGTACAGTTTTCTGGAGTTCCGTATAAGCTACGATGATGAGTAAACTTGGGGGAAGGGACGGGCTCTTAGAGTTCTCGAAATGATAGTATTTCGGGCGTTATTTTCGGGCAAATTTAAGGATGCAATGAGCTAATTAATAGCAAAAATTCAGCGTAATTGCTATAATTTTGTGTAACAGTACATTCGGAGACAGCAAATTCCCTTAGATGCATGAAAGCCTTATGGTGCGTATCTTTCTGCAATTGGAAAGTGGGTGATACTGCGGCTTAAGCTTAGGTAATGCAAAAATGAGCTAATTTTAAATATGCATAATTACTTGTATCTCTGAAACGTTAATCGGATAGGCAAATTCCTTCGCTGCATGAAAGAATACTTGCCATTGCATCTTTGGGTGAATCATAAATTGGGTCAAAGTGGCATTTTGGGCGTAAAATATGCTAATTAAGTGTCTAATTTGCATAATTTAAGAAACAAAAAAAGCTTGTGTTACAAGTTATCTAGGTCCGTAAGGCATATAATTGTTGTAACTTGGTTTGTAAGGAAGCGGGTTTGGTTTTGAAGAGTTCTCGACCGGAGTAGATTTTGGGCGTATTTTGGGTTAGGTATTGCAAATGGCTAATTAATAATTAATAACAGATAATAACAGATAGTATATAGGCCTTAGCATTAAGAATGATCCAAGCGCTTTACATGGTCTTACAGTACAGCATAACTAAATTAAATCTTAAAGTACAATCTTAAAGCTAATTCTTAAAACAAACTATATACAAACAAACATGTAATTAATTTGGAAAAAGATATTGTTTTCAATTTTGCTTGAAATGGTTTAGGTTGAGGAGACATACGCATGTTGCAGGTAGGTACATTTTCCATAAAAATGGTGCTGAATGGCGTGAAAGCTTTGTTACCGTTAGATGTATATGTTCTTTTTGACCCGAAGAAGATTGCTGTCAGGATTGGTGAGCGAAGATACATTGTGTGTTGAGGTTGTGAGTATGGCATTGAATAAGAATTATCAGGTATATTGGTGCAGTTAAAACTGCGTAATTGTAAACTAAATTTTTTAAACGGTACCTGGATACACAAAATCCCTTCACTGCATGAAAAGCCTGTATTGGTGCGCATCTTTTTTGCCATTGAAAGTCTGGCTATTTGCGGCTTAGTATGCAAAAATGAGCTAATAAAATAGCATAATGGCTGATTGCTGTGAAACGGTTACATCGGCTAGGCAAAATTCTTTCGCAACATGAAAAGGACTAGTTGCAATACCATTTTTGGGAATCATAGTTAGGTAAAAGTTTTTATTGTGGGGCCAATTAAGGGGTTATTTTGTGATGTGATGATTCAATTGTTAATTAAATATGCGTATTGCTCTATCGCCACAGTACATGGGATATGCAAAATTCTGTGTAACATGGAGGCAGGTGGCATGTTGAGAGGGAGTAGGGTGGGGGGGGAAGGAGAGGAGGAGAAGGAGGCGGGTGAGAGGAGGTCAGGAGGCGCGCCATCCCCCATCGCCAGGTAGGAGGACCAGCTGTTGGAAAGGCCGTGCGGAGCGGCTATCCTGGGGGAGGGCGAGGAGAGGGATGTGGCGTAGAGGGTGGGGTAGAGGGAGGATGGGGGGGGATCGGCGGAATGGTCAGTACAGGGAGCCCACAAGGGGAGAGGGGAGAAGGACTCGCCCAGTCTGGGGTGGGTATAGTAGGGGGGGGGAGGGGAAGGGGCGGGTTCGACGGGCTTGAGTGGGGCATCGGGGTGTACGGCGCGGGTGAAGTAGGGGGGATTGAGCGAGGTCCGGAGGAGCGGGATAGCACCGGGGAGATGCGGTAGAGACGCGGGGGGGGGTGGGATGATGGGGAGGGGCATCTGGAGGGGGCGCTTTGGACCGGGGGGGGGAGGGGGGGAGAGAGGGGGGGAGATCTGGCCGTGAGTACCGAGACCCGGAGCCCGGCGGGGGGGGAGGGGCGAAGGAGGTGTGATGGGGGAGAGTGGGCTTGAGGGCGGAGAGAGGCCCCATGACGTTGAGAGGGGGGAAAGGGGAGGGGGTTAGGAGGGGAGAGGGGGGGTGAAAGGGAGGCAGCCGGGGAGGAAGATTCCGGCGGGGGGGAGGAGGTGGGGAGGAGGAGGGGGGAGGGAGGTGGTGGGGGAGGGGGGGGTGTAGAGAGGGGGGGGGGGGAGCTCAAGGAGAAGGGGAGGGGGAGGGCAGGCGGTGCTAGCCCGGAGGAAATGGGGGAGGCCGAACTCACTCTCAGCCTAGAGGGCGGTGGAGGGAGGGGACGCCATTGGAGGGTGGAAGGCCACCGGGGAGGGCGAAGTGGCGGACGGGTGAGGACGGACCGCGCATCCTGACCGGAGATTGGAAAGATGGCTCCACGGAGGGGGGAGGTCGCGAAGGGGGTGGGGGGAGGGGGGGGGGGGGTTCTGCCGGGAGCGCGAAGGGGGGGGGGCGGCTTTTTACCGGGTGGGGAGAGGGGGGGAGGGGCGGGGTGGGAGGGACCGGGGCTGTGAGGGGGAGGGGGGAAGAGCGAGAGGGTGGAGGGGGCATAGAAGGGGGCAGGGGGAGGGGGAGGAGGGGGGGCATAGGCGTGGCGGGGGAGGGGGAAGAGGTGGGTGTGAAGGGGGGGTGGGGGGGGACGGGGCTTCGCTAGAGGGTTTGGGGGGGGGTCATGGTGGAGGGAGGGGGAGATGAGGAGGAAGGAAGACTCGGGGGAGAGGGGGGAGGAGAGGAAGGGGTGGGGGGAGGGAGTGGGGCGGGGTGTCCCCTAGTGCGGCGGGTCGGAGGGGTGGCGTTTGAGGGCCGGTGTTGAGGGGAGGGGGGGGTGGGGGGGGGGAGGAGCGCCGGGTAGATTGGGGCCCGGGTGAAGGGTGTGGGGGCGATGGGGGTTGGGATCGTTGACGGGGGGGGGTGGGGGATGGTGCGGGGCGGTGGAGAGGATGGGGCGTGGGCCGGACGGGGGTGGGGTGGGAGGTGAAGGGTGTTGGGGGAGGGTGCGGCGCGGGTGTTGAAGGTGAGGGGGCAATTCTCCGCCGGTGGGTGTTGGGGAGGGGAGATGAGGGCGGACGGGGGAGGGGGGGGCTAGGGGGTGGGGGGGTGCGGCGTGATGGGTGTGGGGAGGGTGTGGGCGAGGCCGAGGGGGTGGGGTGTTACATGGCATTGTGGGGTGTTGCATGGGGATGGGGTGGAAGGGGGTGGGGTGTTGAAGGTGTTGGGGGAGGTGGTTTTTTGGGGGGGTTGTTGCGGGGTGGTGGGGGAGGGGGTGGGGGTGCTTGAGGGGGGGGTGTTGGGAGGGGTGGGGGGGGTGGGTGAGGTGGATCGCAGGTTTGTTGAGGGGTGTTGGGGAGGGGGATGACGGTGTTGAGATGGTGTGGGGGAGGGGTGTGGGGTGTGGTTGCTGGGTGTGGGGGATAGGGTGTTGAAGGTGTGGGAGGGGGTGGGTTGTGGGGAAGGGGTGGGGTTGTTGGGGGTGTTGCGGGAGGGGGTGGGGGTTGAGGGGTTGGGGAGGGGAGTGTTGCGGGGTGTTGAGGGAGGGGGTGGGGTGTTGCGGCGGTGTTGGGGAGGGAGCTCTGGGGGGCGGGGAGTGACGGCTGCGAGTGTGGGGGACGGGGGCTGGTGGTTGTGGCCGGAGCTGCTTGGGGGACGTGGGTTGGGCTGTCGGGAGGGAATGGTGTGGGGGGAGGGAGAGGGTTGTTGAGGGGTGTTGAGGAGTGTTGGGGTGGGGGAAGGGTGTTGAAGGGTGTTAGGGGGAGGGGGGGCTGGAGGTCTGTTGCGGGATGGTGGGAGTGAGGCCAGGGGTGCGGTGCTTGGGGGAAGGGGGAAGTGT
Source organism: Ophioderma brevispina (assembly GCA_023653785.1). Taxonomy (NCBI): domain Eukaryota; kingdom Metazoa; phylum Echinodermata; class Ophiuroidea; order Amphilepidida; family Ophiodermatidae; genus Ophioderma; species Ophioderma brevispina. The sequence goes on from JAMKCH010002688.1 coordinate 12,398, forward strand.
TGTGGGTGTGGCGGAGGGGATGAGGGGTGGGTGTGGGGTGCGGGGAGTCGGGGGCATGAGGACGAGTTGAGGGGTGGAGGTGAGGGTCCGGTGGGTGGGGTGGGAAGGGGTGGGGCGTGGGGCCGAGGGCAGGGAAGCGGTAGTGGTGAAGGGTGGGGGGGAGGCGGGTGGGTGTGTGAAGGGCGTGTTGGGGAGGGGGGGGGGGTGTTGAGGTTGAGGGGTGGGAGTGGGGGGGTGGGTGGTTGAGGGGGGTTTGGGGTGGGGTTTGTTGCGGGGTGTGGGGAGGGGGTGGGGTGTGCGGGATGTTGGGGTAGGGGGGGGGGGTGTTGGGGTGGTCGTTGGTGGAGGCGTGGTGGGGGAGGGTGGGGTCTGTTGGGGAGGCCGGGTGGGGTGGGGGGGGTGGTGTGGGGGAGGGGGGCAGGGGGTTGAGGAGGGGGATGGGGTGTGAGGGGGATATCTTGCCATCCACCACTGTATCTGCTTGCCACAACCTTTTTGGGAACCACCCTGTATGTCATACATTGGAATCTGGTCTGCTTACCACTTGTCTTACCAGCTATACGGCGAAAGCAGACGAAGGACTTGTGGTTCGAGAAACCGCTTGGTTTCTTTATTCTTGTCTGTGTTTCAATTTTTTTTACAAAACAAAACACGTTGGAAGTTAATTCTTTTTCTCCGCATCTTTCTTTCCCCGTTAATTTTGGATCAGGACTACTTCTTGGGGATTTACACTATACAAATACTACATGGTTAGAGGGAAATAGTAAGTACCAAGGGAAATTAGTGTGCCCTATTTCCCGATATAAACCGTGTAGTATTTGTTTTATTACACCTCACTGTGATGCTGGGGACGAGGTTGTAGGGAAACAGTTCAATCTAAATCTATTTCACGCGTAATAGGAATCGGCCAATGAAATAGCATGATTATGTTCATGAATATTCATGAGGTGTAATAATAAATATTTAAACATGTCTTCTTAAAGGTCTGCACTTCAAAAAAGTAGGCCTGTATCAGACAATTACAAAGATAAGACTCAACAAAGAAATACAACTGAAGTAAGAAAAAACATGAGTGAAAATTGAAAATCAAACATTGTGAAAATAATTAACTTGAATAAGGTAAGAAAAAATCAATAAACAAATACGAAAAAAAGTAATAATAGGTGAAAAGAAGAAAAGATTCAATCTTTTCTTTACTGATTTTTTCCCCGACCGTATACTTATTTAAAAAAGGAGAGAAAGAAAGGAATTATGTCGATGGTCAAGGTCAAGCGAAACATAAAAGCAAGCTGTCGGCCTGAAAATGAGAACAACAATGTGAGAACATCGAAATCAACGCAACATAAACTGTCTGCGTACTATTTACGTTGGCATTTGGTTGTAGAAATCGCCCTGCTGAGACGCATACCCCAATCTACCCTAATCGTTCGAGGATGCCGGGAAATATCACAACTACGCACGGCTTAATTCGAATCGAGCTAGTCGCCACTCTAGTTAGTATACAAATTATATACTGACATGAGAGGCTCTGGTTAAAACTATGGTCCCGAGGTGACTACAGTGCTATTTTGCTGAGGGGCGCAGCCCCAAAGCAAAATAGCACTAATGTTGTCACCTCGGAACCATAGTTTTAAGCCAGAGACTCGAATAGAGTCAGTATATATTTGTTTTATACACATCATTAATAAATTTCCAGTTAGCAATGAAAACAATTATAATTTTTGCATTTTTATTCAATAAATTTCACGTCAAACAATGCATCTCTGTGAATGAATGTGGTAGTAAGCATGCAATCCACTACTCGCAAAAGCAGACGCGCTAAGCGATCGCAGTAAGTTACGTGAATTAAAGTGCCGTAAATAGTACCTCTGAGCCGTAAATAGTACTTCTGAAAATGAATTATTTACGGGTGGACGTGGCTTCCACCACTGGCGAGTGCCAAATTGTGTAAGGGGTACTATTTACGGATGGCGCCGATTTCTCGCCGCATAGTTGAACTATGAGATAGAGAGCCCAATGTATATCGTAGTAAAAATAAGAAATACACAATTATTTAAATTAAGAGAATAAAACCGTTTTCTTATATGGATAATAAGTATAAAAATTTTAAAAGAATGAATAAATGACGTATCGGAAGAGCATTACCAGATATGCGAATAAATTTTATCATAGGAAAAGGAAAAGAAAAAAAAAAAATACAAGGGAAATTCGTATTTAAGCGATGCCTAAAATGTCCCTGCCGAATAGAGTATTCAACAATAAACAATATCAAAAATTATTAATGAAAGTATCAATAATTGTAAATATAGCCGGTTTGCATACGAAAACCCGTGCAATGCATGACAAAATCAATCAATTGATTTGTGTCCAATCATATTTTTTCTCTAATAATAAACTTTAGAATTGTTTAATTAAAAAGAAAAGATATTTCAAAATATCTGAGTCGGCCTGAGTATACAAATCTAGGCTTTCGATTTGTTAGAACGTCTCTTGTTGCACCTTTAAATGTTCTGGAATGTTCTCTGTATAGCTTAAAAGAGTAAACTTAAGACTCATTTGTTTCTTAATGTGTAGATTTACATCCTATTTGTTTATCTTTAATTTTTGCCCTTTGATCAACTTCGGAAAGCGCAACATAATTGTCTTCATTATTGTTAATATTATTATTATAAATGCATTTATATGGTGCTCTACAGAGAATACCACGCCTTACAATAAATACTTAAATTATGATATTAATGTACAATATGACATACAGCATAATAAAGAAAACTAACAAATCTAAAGTTAACAAAATTTTAAACAGCAGGAAAACGGTATGGAGCCATTTAAAGACACTGGTGGAAGGTGGCTCTCTAATATTAACAGGAAACTTGTTGCACAGCCTAGGCCAATTGCGTTAAATGATTTATCACCAAATCTACCCTTGGTTTGAAAAAAAAAAGATACGGCAGGCAGAAGACTTTTTTAAAAAGTACTGTTCTTAAAGCTCCTTCTATTGTAAAATTAAAATAAAATTTTCTCTCACATACACTATCTAGTTTCTTAATTTCATTCATCACAGTTTTACTTGACTGTGATCTTTATATTCACACATAATGTTCAAACATCATCTTGGTTGATAATAATCTGGAATATTCTTATTACACATGTTATTTCTGAGAAGTAATTAGAACATCAGTTCTGTTAAAGGTGCAATGAGAGATTTCAAGTTGTCCATATTTTCTGTGATATGTAGTGATTTCATATAGATTAGACACCCAAGAGATTCCCTACCTTTTATTTGGCTACAGAAATAACTTAAAATGAAAACAAAAGGTGATTTGTATTATGCTTATAATTCAATAGAAAACATAGGCTGAATTTCATATTTGCTCCTATAGGAAATCAGAATTTTCACAATTTTGGTACCAAAGAAACAGTTCTCAGCTTAATCCTTTCAGATGGAGATATTTTTGATAGAAAGATTTACACCATTGCAAGAATCAGAATTTTCATATTTTTTAGGAACACTTGTTATTTGAAATCTCTCGTTGCACCTTTAACTGTACTGCACATTATTGAAAATTAAGCATTCTGTTGGTCAGTTCGCTGCCCTTTATTCTGCAATAATGGATCTCAAATGAATTTTCTTTATTAAATCAATAGAATAAAAATAAATGATTAGCAGTATCATCAATGGGCTCATAATGTATCCTCGGCAGGAAAATATGTAAATAATGGACTCGGCTGCGTCTCGCCCATTATTTAGATTTTCCGACCTCGGACACATTATTCGCCCATAAATGATACTGCATTACCCTTTATTTCTTAAGTAATTCTTTGTTTTTATATCTTTAGTAGGTAACAGTGAACCGCAAAACAAAGTGAATGAATTTTCTGTTCGCTTCTCTAATAGTTGACAGTAGGTATCATTTCATTCATGTAATTGTCCCTGCCGAACTAAGTTCGGAACGGGGACTATGAAATGGGCTCCGTCCATCCGTATGTCTGTGAGAAAAATGTTAACCCTGGAATTCTGTGATAAAAATGTTAACCCTGGAATTCCGTGATAAAAATGTTAACCCTGTATGCTGTATCTTTGAAACACTATATCGGGCACACAAAATTCCTTCGCTTCATGGAAGTGCATTATGGCATGCATCATTTCTGCATTTGAAAGTGCATGATATAGGCGGTTTAGGTATGCAAATGAGTTAATTAAATATGCATAATTAATGTATCACTGAAACGGTACAGCAGATATGCAAATTCTTTTGCCACATGAAGTACATTTTGGCATGCATTGTTTTCGCACTTTGAAAGTGCATGATGTATATGCGGCTTAGGTATGCAAATTAAATATGTTAAGCTAATTAAATATGCACAATTAATGTTTCGCTGAAACGGTACATCGCATGTGCAAAATTCCTTCGCTACATGAAAGGCTTATGCCATACATCTTTTGTGTGAACATGATATGTGCGGTTTAGTTATGCGGCTTAGGCATGCAAATGAGCTAATTCAATGTGCACAGTTAATGTTTCACAGAAACGGTACATCAGATGTGCAAAATTCCTTCGCTACATGAAAGGCTTATGCCATACATCTTTTGTGTGAACATGATATGTGCGGTTTAGTTTGGCAATCTCTGGCTTGTCCTTACCATCCAGCTGCATTTATTTAAAGGTGCTAATTCCCATACGTCATTTCTTGCATGCATATACTCCACTCGCACTCATACTTCACTCGCACTCATACTTCCACTGCACTTACTAATCTTCTTCACTCCACCTTCCAATTCTGACATTGCATGGTTTAAGTGGGGTGGTCTCTGGTCCCGAGTTCAAGGTAGTGTGGTGTGCAATTAAGTTGTCACTTCCAAATGATCGCGAAATTCGGCGGGGACATTATTTTACGCATCGCTTAAATACGATTCGCCTTGTAGTTTTTTGTTTTTTGTTCTTTCCTTTTCGATGATAAAATTTATTCGCTATCTGGTAATCTCTTCCGATACGCATTTAGTCTCGTAAAATTGATACTATTAATCATATAAGAAAAACGGTTTTATTCTCTAATTTAAATAATTGTGTATTTCTTATTTACTAGACCCGATATACATTGGGCTCTCTATCCTTTTCCAATTTTAACATCTTTTTAAAATGATACCTATGAGCAAAAGTATTTTTATCTGTCAAAGTCTTCAAGATTTTTTCGAACGATATCAGATAAAAGCATAGACTATGTGAAATTAGACAAATTTGATTTCTAAATCAGGTCATTCGGTAGAACATTTAATCATCTTGGACAACTAATCTAGACCTTTATTCAAGTTGATTCAAATTTAATATTAACATGGGCGGATTATGACATTTGCTTTGTGGTTTTAACACAGGGTCTAGTGTTAATATGTTCCATAGACGATAGTTTTGAGAAATTGAAGCACAATTTATGGGACACCCTGTATAACTAGTTATAGTTTACCGAGGAGCCAAAATATACTTTATCAACCGCCCGCTTAGATCCGGTGCTTCGTCGAGATATGGTATATTTCAATACTAGTAATTTTTGAGATCGAAAATTATTATATGAAATCTTACTATTTTTCGGTATTGAAAGTTGGTAGTTATATTTTGTATATACGAATATTTCCATATCAAAAACAGTGTAGATTTGGGTAACCATCAAATGTTAGTAGTTTTCCTGTAATAACAACCGTGCACGTAGTGTTATTGGTAACGGGCTCTCGATAATATTTCGATGTACGTGGACCTTAACTAGGAACAAAAAGCACAACGCATGCGCGACCGTGAATTTCAAGAACCGGAGTGGAGCTTTAGCAGCGTACACAGTGCAAAAAAGCAACCGAGTTGACCGACAAATCTTAAATTATTATTTTTCTAGCACGATTCGGACACTACAAAGTTTGTGAAAACATAAATGTATATGTTATGGATGTTGGACATTGTTTTTATCCTGCTTGGAATTGGTGGAGGAGAGAGAGAAAAATGAGTAATTTGTACCACACTGTACAGCGAAAAAATTACACCGAAAAAAACGCACAAAAAAAAATTAACGATGAAAAATTGAAGCAGAAAAAATAACCGTAAGGGCCATTTTTGAAATTCGGTCATTCCAAAAATGGTCATGAACAATTATGATTGTGTACTTTTAAAAAAATCCTGATGCCCCAGTGGGCTCCATTTTGTAAAAAGAAGTATGGACCAAATTCTGACAATGGGTGATCTGCCAATTATACAATACGTGTGTGCATGTAGCGTGCGTGGGCCGTGGCAATGCGTTTGCCCATGCCTCATGGCCATGGATGCTTCTACTGCTGATGCTCCAACGATGAAGTATGAAGGGGCAGTTGACCTATATACCCTAAGGGCTTATGGTACGAACCTGGTCTAGCTGATTAGCAAAGCTAGGCCTGGGGGGGGGCTTCTCAACTTTTTTTTTGGAAGGAGGTGCTGCCTGCCTTTCACAAATTGAGGGGGCTCCCGAGCTTGATTGAGCCCACGGAGGTCTCGGAACTCGATTTTCCAAAGTTTCAGAAAATTTAACTGCAATTGTCCTCAAGTTGCGTTACCTTTTTGGTGTTTTGAAGAAATTGGTAGATAGAATATGGATTTGAACATGAAAAACTAGGGTCTCGGGAATGAAATGGTCCTAAAAGGGGGGGTTCACTGGAACTGAAAAGAGACGCGAAAAATGAGGGTTCGTAGAAGGCGGCACAACACTATACTAAAGTCCTAAGGGGAAGAACTGACACATCCCCACCACACCCCACCCCAACAAACAAACCCAACACACCCAAATACATTAAAATAACACAACAACAAAAAACCAAAAATCTTAAAAAAAAAAAAAACACCCCACACCACCACACCCCCCAAACACCCACCCACCAACACCCACCACCACCCCAACTACACCCCCCCCCCATCCACCCCCCCCACCCACCCCCCCCCCCCCCCTTAATTTTTTTACCCCCCCCCACCCCCCCCCCCCCCGCCCGGGGCGGAGCTAGGCTAGTGGCTACTTTGCTTTTTTCAGGCTAACTTAGTTGTGCAAAACAAAGGCCTCAATGTCACATTTTTTTCTGTTTTTTTCTCCCAAGTACAGTATAATACATGGTACAATAAGCATGAGGTACAGTAAATGGCTCGACCAGTGAGGTACTAGGTTGGCACGCAAATAGGCTAGCTGGGTAGGCTAGCTCTTGTGAACCCGGATTAACACAATGCACTATACTATGCAAGCCTTATTTGGTCAGATATGTATTATGTTCCAGTCTCAGTCAAATGTAAACTCTACAAATGGCGCCCAGTGCGTCAATTGTGTTGATTACTTTAAAGTGACATAGCTATACATATAACTCAATTTCAAACAAAAATTAAATTCTGGTCCTTCAATTTGCTAGGAGAAGAAAAAAAAAATTATGAACATAAACAAAAAAGACTATTTATAACATGCATAGTACAGAATCATAATACCAAATACATTCCTAGGGGTTTAGGCTTGATTATAGTATGTAATTATTTTTGTGTCGCCTGCCAAGGAATTTGCAGGAGGAATCTAGTATGCAGTCAGCAATTCTTCTGACCATCTGGCTCGTGTTTTCCAAAGTTTCAGAGAGAAAGGTTCTACTACCCAAACACTACTTGGCTAATTGAAACCCAAACTGATCAGGAAGAATCGCTGGTATGCCAAGGTTCAATTGGTGTACTCCAATTGGGTGATCGAGAGGGCACGTTGGGCTGATTATCTGATGAAAGGGCATATTCTTTGAAAATCTACCCATTCGGTTTTTTGTACCACAGATCAAGCTAAACCAAATACTAAGATCAACAACTTGGTTCCGGTATATAAGAACTGACCCAAGCCCCTTGAGGTGTTCTCCAATTGGGGTAAAAGGTCATGTGGTTCAAAAAAGGTGACATTTTTTGAAAATCTATCAATTGTTTTTGTGTCACATGCACTAGTACAGGAAGGCACAACTAATCCAAATTTTGGATGGTAGAAAGCGGGTGGGGTAGGTAGGTTCATGATTGTGTTGAGATGTCATGTGGGCGTTTAAAGTTTCAAGGGGCACACTTTGAATAATCTACAATCCAGTTGTTCTACCATAAATCAAATGCTATGATCACCCAAACTGGTGAGTAAAGCACTGAACCAAGCCCCATATGAGGTGTACTCCAATTGGAGGTGAAAAAGTTATTCTTTGAAAAGTTATAAATTTCTTTCAGCTTCAGATCACACTGGTATAATCACCATCTTGGTCAGAATAATGACTGGTACGTGTAGTCAGTTGACTATTGAACATTGGGGGCATTCTTTATTATAAAAGGATTTATTTATATCAGATTAGTGATAAGTCCATGCCACACACCAGTTCTAGTATTTCTTTAGCAGTGTGCAATGTATGCATTGTCTGAGTTGGGAAAGAAAGGTTTGTAAATCCGATTGACTAGCGGGGCAAGCTTGAAAGATGATACTATTTGTCCAAACACTAATTATGGCATCGTTTTGGTAGCAAGAAATTTTTAGGTGGGGCAAGCAAACTCTAACTTCCTCACTTTAACATCCGCCGAGTCGAGTCCTGCCTGGAGAATGGTCCTCAAACATTTAGATTTCAGCGAGAAGACCAGAAATAGGTCTTTTTATTGATAGAGAGGTATAACCACATAGGACAACCTATAGAATTAGGGTATAGGCATTTGGCCTACCTTTATTGGGTGCCAGTTCAGTTGTGATGTTAAAATTTGGCGCCAAAATAACTGCTGATGGTGAACTTTACTATGAGAGAGGTCTCAGTTTGAGGACTCTTGATTTGTCAGCTACGAACTAAGTGTGATGATGGGCATACGACCAGATAGTCAGCTGTATGGGGACTTCGCTGAATGTGGAGTAACTACATTTTCGGACATTGTAAGTAAAATAATATATTGCTGTCTAGAAAGGTATCTGTAGATTCCATATAACTTCAAGCTATTTTAGATGAATTTGCAAAGTTTTACTTTGGGTGGCAAATGTTATCACTGAATTTATGACAGTGAATTTCTTGTAAAAAATGTAAATATTTGAAATTCAGAAACCTGGAAACTGTAATGTTGATTTTAATGAGGTTATGATAAATTTGTTGTCATCATCGTTTAACCAAAATGATTCGGATAAATTTTATATCTCCATTATGGAATGATTACAAGAATATTTTGACCTTGATTTGTGGTTTCGGCCAGGAAAGTCAACTTAATAGATTATTGTTCACTTATATAAGAATGTTCTGTTAAATATATAAAATAGAGCATTGTAATGGACAAAACCCTTTCAAGTGGATTTTGATATTTTGTCCTAATACAGTGCCACCTTTTTTGGTTGGATCTGAACTACTTGATGGATCCGAGTTGATTTCGTGGATGGAATCCTAAGTTTGGGAATCGTGCACTACCATACTGTACTATACTTTTTTGAAAGCAAGATGGAGAACTTTATAGATCAATCACACTGAACTCTAGAACAGAATTAAAGCATTAGTTCTATCTCAACATAGTTAAAACCAGCAAAGTAAAGGTATTAATTAGATTAAATCCGATCTTCAATTCCAAGGTACGTTCAAGTACAAACATTTGTTAAATCTGTAATAGAAAAACTTGTAATAGCTCCTTCTGATATAAAATCTTTGGAATCTTTGAAATTTACAATATCTGAAAGAATACATGAAGTTGAGCAGTTTATAAAACTTACCAAATCAGAAATCAAAGCAATTGTATGTAATAGTACCATGCATGAGATCTCATATGCCTTAGTTGTACATTTGTAAAATCATTCATTTTCAAAAGTCAAGAAGACTCTTAAATTAAACTTGTGAATATTATCTAATGTGTCAATTAATGATTCTTTGTGTGAATTAGACAGCCTCTGAACAAACGTTAGTCAATATTGTTCACATCAAATTCTTTTGGGGTGACAGGTACTTTGCTCCCTCCACCTGGCCACGCCAGCTTCACACCCTCAAAATGAATTGTGACTTTGCCTTTTCTTTATTTCCAATATTTTTAAGCAATCACTCTTGTTTGTCATAATGTCCTTGCTTGAAACTGGAAAGAATGATCTTTGTCTTTGATACTTTTACTGGAGATTTTAAGCCAATGATTACAAAATGTGACAAAGATTTTGTCAGAAAAATTTTCATAAAAATTGTCATACAAAAACCATGGGCAAAAAAGTATAGGGAAGCACAATAAACCTCAGACTAGAACATTCAAGTCTAACTTAAAACTAGAAGCAGTGGTGGTGTCAGACCTCTTTTTTTGGGGGGGGGTGCAAAGTGATTTTTTTTGAGAAAAAATGATATTTTGTGGGGCAAAATATTTTTAACCAAGTTTGTCCCAAAATTGCTGAGTTTGCCCAAATTTGGTGATTTGTAGCCCCGAATCGCTAATTTTTGCCAAAAATCAGTCCGGGGGTGGGGGGCGGGGGCGGCAAGAAAAACAATTGGGGGAAATCTCCCCCATCTTACTGTAGCTAATTACTGTCCACTTGAAGCAAAATGGTAGTGACTATTTCTTGATGGCAGCATAAGAATAATAGGCAACAGTGCTTCAAGGCTGCTTATGGTGATAAAGCACTATTATAAAAGCTGATTATTATTAAAACAGTGCCCACCCATCAAATTGACATGGGAAATTTGACACAAAAAGTTCCACATGATTGCAGATTTTACTCATATAGGAAAATTAGAATCCTTAAAGGCTGATTTAGAGATTTCAAAATATAATTTTGTTGTGTAGTACTTGAAAACAGTCATCTAGAACTAAAGATAGTTACCTATAATGCTTAATTCCAAGGTTAGTGATGAATCAGACTTTCCGTTTTCATGCAGTAAACATTTATACACAGTATATCAGTGCCATAGGATGCCGTGTATAACAAAAATAATTTTGTGATTTTCTAAAAAAGACTTCAATATGAGTTCCAGATGAGGGTGCACTCATTTTTCAAAAAAATTGTGTTTTTTGCATCTACATAATGCTTGTCCATCTCTGTGTGAAATAACTAAGCTCAAATCGAAGTCCTTTATATAGAAAATCACAACTTTGTCATAAAATTCCGGATCCGGAAATTTTGTTGTGAACACGGTATCCTATGGCAATGTGTTCTGCGCATAAATGTTTACTGCATGAAAACGAAAACTCGGATTCATCTCTAACTTTGGAATTATAAGCATTTGAGTTTACTATCTTTAGTTCTAGATGATTATTTCTAATACTACACAAACAAATTATATTTCAAAATCTCTGAGTCAGCCTTTAACAAATGTGCAGAAATGGTTTAACAGTAAGTGCCCAAGCAGCTAACTTTACGCCCTTCCATAGCAAAAAGAGATGTCTCCAGAAGACCTCCCGGTGGTCTCCTGGTGATCTCCTGGATACCTTTTAGCTCACTCTGAGCTGTATCCAGAAGTATCCAGGTAATTGGAGCCTTCTTGGATACTGGAGCAAGTCTCCGTGAGATCTCCCGGACACTTAGTACCCAAGAAAGTAGTAAGCAAGAAGTATCCAACTATTCTTGGAGACTGAGTACCCAGGAATACTTTTTGGCAAGTACCCAAGAATATAGTAATCATGGTTACTATAGTCTGCTCCAGTTCAAACATGGCAGCTGCATGCTTGACAGTTGGGATTTGGATCCTGCTGAATAAATGCAAATCTGGCATGTTGCATGGAGAAAATGGACAGAATGTGTCTGTCATCATGAACACAAGGGGTGTGTATAAAACAAAGACCTAAGACCTATAAAACAAAGACCTAAGACCTATAAAACAAAGACCTAAGACCTATAAAACTAAGACCTATAAAACAAAGACCTAAGACCTATAAAACTAAGACCTATAAACCTAAGACCTATAAAACAAATACCTAGTATAAAACTAAGACCTATAAAACTAAGACCTATAAAACTAAGACCTAGTATAAAACAAAGACCTATAAAACTAAGACCGGGTTTGTATATTTTGTGACAACACTTTGTGTGCTCCCAGTCGAATTCAGCAGCCTTTACGGAATAAAGTGCATGTAATACTGTACTTTATTCCGTAAAGGCTGCTGAAATCGACTGGGAGCACACAAAGTGGGGTCACAAAATGTACCAACCCGGTCTTAGTTTTATAGGTCTTAGTTTTATACTAGGTCTTAGTTTTATAGGTCTTAGTTTTATAGGTCTTAGTTTTATACTAGGTCTTAGTTTTATACTAGGTCTTAGTTTTATACTAGGTCTTAGTTTTATACTAGGTCTTAGTTTTATAGGTCTTAGTTTTATATTAGGTCTTAGTTTTATAGGTCTTAGTTTTATAGGTCTTAGGTCTTTGTTTTATAGGTCTTAGGTCTTTGTTTTATACACACCCTGAACACAAGATTGCAGAGGACTTGCTCTATGATTTTCATAGTTAGGTATGTTGTTTAAAACGTTTTTTCAACAGCTACATGGTTTTCAACTTGGAACAAACAAGACTGCAGAATTCCACAAACTTGCATGTATAGGGCTGATAAAGTGATGCATGTCTGTGTACCATAGACATCATGCAGTGAATGATAGGCATATGCAATATTGTTGATAGCTCATAATTTTCTGTCAAAGTGAATGTCAAATACTTATGTTAATTATACTTGTTTATACTTTGTCTACACATTTGTTGGCAAACCATTGAGTTGTTAAATTTTGATCATAGAAATTGTGATCACAGCTTTCAATAATAATAAGGTACAGTTGGCCTAGCATACACTATGGCAGCCATGTTTGTCAGTTGAAGGAATGGAAGTGGTTCTGCAATTTTTCAGTGAGATCTCTCAAGTACCATGCACTCTTTTAAGAGTGTATGGTACAGTTTGCCACTTGTAGGTAGAGTGTCGACCTGGCAGTCACGCAACTATAGAGCAAATGCAGTTCTATACCCGTATAATACCCTATTAAAGTTAATGGTGATCACCAGGGGACCACCAAGAACTGCAGAAATCAACCATGTTCCTGGAGCTATACTGCAGAGCTCCAGGAGGCCTTCAGGAGGTCTCCAGGAGACCTGCTTTTTTTCACATGCAAATTAGGTATCCAGAAAGGCTCCAATAAATTAATGGAGATCTCCTGGTGATCCCCAAGAATCCTGATAACTGAAGTATGCAGTAAAGTTACTGGAGCTCTCCAGGAGATCCCCAAGAACCAAAGCTGTTCTTGGTGAGTTATTGGAGCTATAGTGTCCAGCAATGTTAGTGGAGATCTCCAGGAGGTACCTAATTTACATGTGAAAAAAGCAGGCCTCCCAGAGACCTTCTGGTGAGCACCTGGAACACTGCTATATTTTGCTATGGGCTGGGTGCTTATCAAGGCAAATACTACTCTATTTATCATAAAAAAAATCAGGGGAAAATTTTAAGTGACAGTAGGGGATTTTTTTGAGGATACAAATTTCTCTCAAAAGTTTATTGGACAAACAAGTACAAAAGAAAACTACAAAACCCTGCTATCGTAGTCCTCCCTATAGAAAAACCATGCTTTGAATTTGTCATGCACGACAGAAATTACTAAATCATCATCTCATTATATAAAGACGGCGTATTCGGCTTATTAACTTCAGGTGTGATCTAATACATTGGTAAGCATTCCAAATATGAAAAAACAGGGTTTGAAAAAAATTGGGGGCGATTTATGGAAATGTCCTCATGTCTCTTTAAGATTAAGCCAATAGGGACCAGTGGGTCCATGCAGGGCCATACGCAAGATTTGGGTGGGTGCAGGACCAGTGGCGGATTTAAGGAATAGGGTCCTGTCAGCAGCTTAATGTGGGGTCCCCTTAAGCGTAAAGAAGCAACGCAATATCGAACTTTAGTGTGACTAAGGTGTGTCCGAGGGGGCCATGAGAGCAATATTTTAGGGGGCCCTGTCAGCAGCTGCTGACACTGCTGACTCTTAAATCCGCCACTGTGCAGGACTTCTAAAAAGGGACCCCGTAAAGGCAGCACAAGTAGAGACGGTCACCTTCAAACTTGAGATTGAATATGGTTTAGAAGTTCCAAACACAAAATACAGGTAGCCTGATTAACTATGCTAATCTAGACCAAGGTGTATCATGCTCATGGGCTGATAAAATAAGGTTACTTAGTTCTGGACGAAGAAATTGAAAAACTCCGAACATTTTCAACCCATAACTTCAACTCAGATCATCAGCTGTAGATAGCATGTGCAACCACACTGTAGCGCACATACACATGATACTGTACATTTGGCTCTATCTGGCAGAATCACCCATTGTCAGATTTTGGTCCAGAACTTCCTTTTACGAAATGGAGACCACCGGGGCATCAGGATTTTGTAAAAGTACACTATCATAATTGTTCATGACCATTTTGAAGACCGGAATTTCAAAAATGGCCCCGACAGGGGTTATTTTCGGTTCAATTTTCATCGTGAATTGTTTGTGTTTTTTTCGATTAATATAATACAATATACTCTATAATTATTGCACACATATCGAGTGTTTACATCGAAAAACAGAATTATACTAACCATAAACTATGAATTAAAACCATCTAGTCTGACCATGCGCTATTTAAAACTCGCGCTAGTGTATAACGTGTTATGCAATACGGCCAGTGTGAAAGTAATCATTGTCAGGCAGTTACCCGGGGGGCCACTTGTATTCCAAGGTGGATATCATGCTCGTGTACAAAAACGCGTAATTAGGGTCGTTTTTTGAGATCAGGCGATGTACGCGCGTACATTGTTTAGGGTATCAAACTCATCAAAAATTCAAAATTAGGGTATGCTTTTCACATCGAAAAATACGTCTATAGGGGGTGTGATATTTTGAATACTTTATAAAAAAAAAAACAACATTAAAATGCCGGGAAAAAAACAGTGGTTTTGTTCCCGATTTTCTTCATGAAATTTCACATGGTATAGATTCCCCGAGTGATTTGAACTGTTTTCAGGCCTTCTTTTAGCTTATTTGCTCTATGTCGTGCGTCGTCTCTACACATATTAAAGCATTATACTTAGATTAGGGAGGTTTAATCTTAATTTCAGCGTGTGAATCTTACGCTATGACGAACTTGTACATGTAGATGTGCGCAGGACAAACGGAATTAGGGTCTGTCCTATTATGTCAATTCAAAAACAAGGGTCATGAACCTACTTGTGAGTCCGCGCTGTTAGGTCAATGAAATGAATTGAATTGGCATAAAAAAATGGGTCAGATCCCAGATAATGCGCCAAATGATGCGTTTACACCATAAGAGTTGGAAATAAAAAACACCAAAAACTTCAGTTAAATCATGTGTAAATTTTTCAGGGCCAGTTACAATAAGATATTATCGCGGTTTCAGTGTGGTTAATAGGCCACATTTTATAAACTTCTCGGTTAGGGTAGCAACTGATGTCAAAATACTTGTTAGGGGTGTTAGTTTTTTAAAATGTCATGAATACTTGTTTAGGATAGTAAACAAACGAAAAAACTGTTTAGGGTAGCAAAATCAAACCAAAGTACTTGTTTAGGGTAGCAAAAATCAACCAAAATGACGTGATTAGGGGCGTTTTCTTGCCAAGTGTGAAATCCGCGCTTAGGGTACGTTTTGGCAGGCCATACACGAGCATGATATCCATCCTGAAATCAATGGCCCACCCCCCCCCCGGTGGGCAGTTATATAGTCAGGGCTCCATAGAAGAAGTAAGAATAAAAAGAAAAAAACTAAAAACAATGTTGCGTGAAGAGTTCAACTGAATCGATGCCCTATTGCTTCACCACAGGTTCCTGGAATGAGACCGGCGGACTATAATCCTGCCACACCGGCAACATTTGGCGTCATACAAGCCAGAGGACATCCACATTATTATGAAAGTTTTCGTGGAAGTGTATGACGCTAAGTGCCGCGACCCGACCCTCCGTATCGCATAACACATGTACATATCCAATATAACATTTCAAATAGGCATGGTCAGGACAAAAGTTTTTAATTCATTTTTTAGTATGGGCAGAAGGGTTTTCACTACCTTAGAAGGGTACAAAATGATTTTTTGTTACCATTGTGTAGGCAAACCCAGGGGGATATACCAAAAGGGCTGCTAGAAAATTCAGATGAGTAGCTTTGTCCAGGTTAGGGTCAGTAAAGGTCACATATGGCAGTGTCATAGGAATACTAAATTGAATGGCTCCGATCAATTTTGAACACACATCCCAACTTGTTGATATGATTCACGAGATTAAAAAAAGTGTAGGCCTACAGTCAGTAATGTCGTGAACTTGAGTTAGGGAGCTACAGCTTAAATAGGTCAAATTCAGAAGTTGTCCAATATATCTATAGTCCATTTCTCTACCTCCGTGCAGTGATGTCACAGCCTTTACGCACGCGTCAAATGTTGTCCTTGTGCACGCGTGTAAAATTGTAAAAGCATCGCTTTAAGGGTACACACCACCATTGCCAAGAGCGACATAGACTTTGTATGTAAAATGATTGGTAAGAATAATGGCTATAACTCGAGTTACCTCTCTTTGGAAAAATACGGATTATATGAATAAAAACAGTAGAGATTCTCTACAACATATCAAAAAATTGAGGTAACCATTTCGTTTAGATTTGTAGGATATTTACTGATATTGGAAGATGCCCGTATTTCGCGGTTCACTTCCGACTCTTAAGCCTCGCAGGCGCTTGGGTGTGTTTATATGCCGTTCACACTTAGATTTCATTAACCAAGTTCGCTGGGTTCTTCTTTTCAAAAATTGTCAGTATACAATCACTCCATCTGTTTAAAATCAAATTTGGTCACAAAAATCACGAATACTACGAATAGGCTCACATTTATACACAAAAGAGGGTACTATTTCAGTCGTGATAAAGCTCGGACCGATATAGGCTCGTCCACTCTAATGGTGGTGTGTACCCTTAAGCCAGCACGCGTGGCTTAGCCTACTGGTGCGATATCAAATCTTGCGATGACGTAACTGCCAAGGAGGTAGGAAAATGAGTATAATCCAGTGTGTAATTTTCATCAAAATAAGGATTGTATTTTTTCACAAGTAGCTTTCCACTATGAAGGAAATCCTGGAGATGGAGAAACACGTCCATCACACTTTTTGACAAGGGAGGGAGGCAAATAGGCTATATTATCAGCCCCCCCCCCCCCATTTCCCAAAGTTTTCATTTGCAGCTTTCATTTTAGACGATGAAATGCGCCTTCAGTTAAGATTTGTATGGGGTTGTGTATGACACTTCGACTACCTCATGTCATTTTTTGGACATTCTGAATTTTCTCGACATTTTGGATCTTTTTATCAATCAAATCTGTAAAAAGTGCACCTTTTTGCCCCTTTTGCATGTTTTGTGAAATTACTCCTGCGTACCAGCCTGGTTAAATAGGGTGAGGGATTTTAAGGAAGGCGCTTTAATTTGGGCCGATATTGGTAGACTTACTTCGAAATAATGTACTTGAAGGCAATATCAATGATCCAAATGAAAGCGTAAAATATTTAAAAGCTTAAAAGGGGCATTTTTTGATCATTGCACCTCCCTTTCTGTTTATGAGCAAATGTTTATATCACTGGACAGATATTACAGAATTGCTGTTTTCTTGCATCCTGAGCAACCAAATCTGCACAGGCACATTATACATACATACATTACCGTCAGCGGTTGCAAATCATGGTACATGTACGAGGCTGTGGATCACTACATGCCCTTTCGTATCAATCCCAGCTGTCAAGCCGTTAAGCAACCTTTTTCTATTTTCAGGGGCGTAACGGGGGGAACTTGTAGAGGAGGGAAATGCCAGGTTTTGAGGCAGATTTTCCCGGTTGGAGGTGATTTAGAGTCAGATTTTCCTGGTTGTAGGTCCAAGTGAGGAGGCAAAAAAGGCTGATTTAGCACGATTTTCCAGCTTTTTTCCTGGTTAAAGCTCTCGGGGGGGGGGGGCTTTCCCCCCTGCCCCCGCCTGTTATGCCAGTGGCTAATTTAAGCATGGAAACGCACCTTTACCATTTAATTTGAATCGATCTTAAGAGGGACCCCAATTTTCAAAATTGGAGATTTTTGCACGATTGTGTTGGTAAATTGTCCAGTACACTATACATGCGGATGGTAATGCTCAAAAGTGTATATTTTTCATAAAAGAAACGATTTTGTAATTAATCCGGATCCCCCATTGTAATTTAACGGCGGAACTGGAAATGCCAAATTTCTGTCCGTCCATTGTGAAAATAGTGCCACGTCACGAAAATGATCTGACCTCTAACTTGACTTGTCTGAACCAACGGATTAACTAATGGATAAGCATAGACGCGTACATGGCGCTATTTCCAGGCTATTTCAATTGGAAGGCCGTTTCCAGCAGCCGTTGAATTATTATCGGAATCTCCGTACAGTTGAGTATACATATTTTTGCTGAAAATGATAGATTAGGGTGTGTAGAATAAGAATCTGCCGGGTGCCACCTGGCCATCCTTGGGCATTTTGAGAAATCCAAGATGGCGTCGCCATTAATGATAATTATATTATTCAACCCTATATTATCAAACTATGGAGTTACTAGATATACTATAGGATCCAATGAACAAGTGTATGGCACTTGTAACATCAAATTCAAAATGGAAGCCAAATCCAATAATTTTAAAATATGCCCTATAACAACAAATACCTGCGATAAAAAATAGACTTGAAGTACTTAGGTTATGTTGTTAGACACAATAAATGTATTTCTGATACTTTTAAAATTGTAACATGACGTCAATCAATATGGCAGCCAAAAACGTGAACATCTTCAAAAAATACTTGACACAAATTTATAAGTATTACAGCCTTCAAATCGAAATCAATGTGTCAATGACATTAGAAATGTACAACATACATTTCAATTTGTTTTAAATGCGCCAAAATCGAAATAAAACCAATATGGTGCAAAGTTGTCAAAATACCATAGGAATTACATTTGTTCACATATATTGCACTCAATTTATAATTTGACACATTTTTATTTATCGGGATTACCTGGTATCACTTGGTTATTGACACAATAATTTATACTTTAAATTTTTTTAATATTTAGAAATTTGTGTCAAGTATTTTTTTGAAGATATACTGGTGGATGCCTTACATAACTCAATAATCAATATAGACACGTATAGAGTAAAATGGCGTTTGTGGGCTTTATTCCGTATGGGCTTAATTTCTTTCATCCAAGTCTTACACCAAGGATACACCAACGTTTTACACACCTATCTTATAAATGGAACATTCCTGAAAAAGTTATGCTCATTACGAATATTCGGACTGTTCCGATTCCTTGCCGATTGATGGCCAAAAAACGCAGAAATTGAATAGAATTGGGTGTGAAGAAATAATTTTCAGCATGGACCTTCAAAATCTTGTTGGGTAATTAGATGAATACCAACTTTTCTTTCACGATTTCTTCCCGACACCAGTACCTTCTCTAATATTAATTAAAAACCGAGGGTCTAAGCTAATTGAATGGACAGTAGCCAGTTACCAATGCAACTGTGCAAAAATCTCAAATTTTTAAGGAAAATTTGGGGTGCTCTTCAAAAATATGTGCTGTTATTGCTTCTGTTGGCCTATTGTTGGTCTCCATTGAGATGTGGTTAAGTGCTTTTGTGCTTTATATGCAACATGAAGTTGAATTGAGTTCTTGTAAGGTTTTATAGTTTTAACAATCTCGTAGTGTTACAGATTATTTTAAATGCAAGTGACTTAAAAAGTGAGTTAAATACTGTTTGTCAATCTTAAAGGTGATCCTCATTGCTCGTACGGCATATATTACGCTATATACCAATGGAAAGCTTATTTTATCGCGATTTTATATGTAACGGTGTCATATTTATGCTACTCACGATTTGGTTACAAGAGCCAAAATGTAAATCGTCTTTCAAGCAACACCACTTCAGCGAAAGTCAATATTATTGACTTGGGCGCTGTGAGGTGGTGACGTCACCGATTGTGTAATCGTCTATGCAAGCAAACAAAATCCCATTCACTTGTATAGCTCGCTTCTGCGCTTTCGAAGACTTACCATTGTTTTCTCTAAAATTTGCTCAACTAAATCAGAATTATGAGCAATACAGATACAGATAACTATCTGTTGAAGTATCTGGTAGATTTGATGGCTCTATCCCACAGAGAAGGCGGTTCAGTCGGCATTTTATACATACTGAATTCCTTGCTTCATAGTATTGCTGCAATTTGTTATGGTTAACAAATTGTCGCTAGTTAAAAGTAATTACCGCCATACGCTCATTGAGCCAAGACTTTACCGGAAACCCAATAGCAAAGCCAACAGTGATTTATTTAAAAAAAGGTTCAATAACCATAATTGAGTAACTGTTTCCCGGTCTGAGAAAATTAGATTAAGATATTTTCCGTCACTCCCCCTGATAGCGCCTATACCTCATGCAATTCCATCGGTTAGCATAAGAGGGTGTAACGTGAATCAATGGAAGAGCCGTGTCTTTATATGCACGCGGTAGTTTTTGACCACCACCCATGCTCCAGGGGCAGGTCTCCCTCACTAACCTCAAAGGGCAGCTATTTATTTTTCATGCTCCAGGAGCATGAGTGGTGGTCAAAATCTCACACTTTCGTGTAAACACAACAGGCCTCTGAGCTCTGCTCGCTACTCACGATTCATCGTAAGCGATGAGAATTCAAGCGATTTTTTTTCACATTTCTTGCACACTTATGAAGCCGGGAATTATAATTACCAATCTACAGAGATCAAGGAACCTAGTCAACCAACATTTATCGCTATATTGGCGAAATTAAAAACAGGAGAAGAGCAGCGATTTGGGGTTCCTTTCCATTGGAAGATGCGCAACAAGACTTGTGCAATCGCCTACGTCACACGAATTTGCCAAGGTCAGAGAAGGAAAGCTTAGGCGTATTTTTGGGCGTAAAATCGCAACGAAATATAGGGTTAGTTTTTGGCTTATAGCCGCTATATTATACGATTATTTTTTTGGGAAAAGATATTTTTGGCATCCTGAAGTCATAAGCTTTCCATTGGTATATTAGCTTAATATATGCCGTCCGAGCAATGAGGATCACCTTTAACAATACAGTACTGTCTACACCATATCCACCTTCTCTCCACCTAGTGGGGGTAGCCATTGGTAGCCAGGGTAGCCATTTGCATACAAGTTCTATATCAATGGATTGGAAATCGATGAAATTTAAACATAATTATGTTTCAATGTATGGGGGGGGGTCTTCCGATACGAGACCCTTAATAGCGACCGTGCTATTTTCAACCCGTTTTCGGGCCTGCAAAATCCTAATTTTAAATTTCATCGTATCCAATTTGTTTAAGACACATGTACCTTTTATTTGAAACATACAGCCTGTCTAAAAAAAATGGTACAATCAGAAAAAAAATTGGTTAAATATGAAATTTCAAAATAAGTCAATCTTACTTGGCATAATATTAAAGAACAAAGACCAGGCTTTCCAATGGTGTTTGTTTCATATTATTTGCTTTTGTCAATCCAGAGATATAAGCAATTTAGTACGATATACCAAAATCGATTTTGTGCCACTTTTATGCATGGGCAGAGTTGTTTCGCCCAGTTATACCATGTTGTCTTGAAGCTCACAAAAGATTGCATCTTGACAAAAGAAACAATACACAGATTAAAGTAAACAAAGGAAGTCTAGTTTTATCGACACAAGTTTTAATAGTCAACATAATCAGTTCAATGACAACTATCTTCTTTTCATAAATAATAAACAAGACATATTTATTGCACGTCAATGAAATGGAGCTTTTAATTTATTTCAAAATTGGTATCTGTTAAAATCCCCGGTTAAAATCATGCCAGAAGGAATGTAATTGCAACCAAATAAACGCCCCATATCCAAAGAAATGGTTTAAAAATATTGCACTATCTTTGTGCATTTACTAATTGTTGAAGTCAATAAAAATTTGAATTTGGAAGCAAAGTATCAAAGTGTTGGTAGGAATTTGCGTTTCACGATACTTCAAGACCATAAAAACTCTCTCCTCCAGGTTGCTGTACGCGCACGGTTCTCTTCCAACAAACAACAGTATGTCGAATGTTATTCACTTTATCTTAAATCCAGAACTTACTGACCATAACTTCCACCATTACGTAACTGTTTTCGTATCATTTAGAGTTTCTTTATGAAGTTAAACCTTTTTAAATAATTTCATATCTGTTCAAGTGTGAATAACTTATGTTTAACTATTTCTTTCACCGTTTTCACTCAACCAGAAAGTGGCACAAACTCGGGATTGAAACAAGCAAATGAGATAAAACAAAAAATCATGTAAAGCCTGGTCTTTTCTCTTTAATGTGATGTACAAAACAACTTACTTATGATGAGATATAATATTGAAAAAAATGTTTTTTGATTGTACCATTTTTTTTAGACAGGCTGTAATAGCACTACAGATCTTCAGAGATTCGCACAGGACCGTAAAACATTTCAAAATTAGCTGTGATTTTTACCGGAAGTAAAACCATTATATGAAATGTGTGGTGATTTGGTGTTGTACGCCCATATCTAGTCAGTAAATTCGATGATTATACAATGAAAATCGAGGGATCTAACTTGATCTCATCATCATCGGTCTTCCGTGGACGGAAATGAAGAAGGCACTGCCTACATGTTCGAACCAGATATCCCCGTCATGCATGATAATAATAATAATAACAGATTATTGAGATGCGCCTTAGCTTTAGAATGATCAAAGCGCTTTACATAGCCTAATTTACAACATAAACAAATAAATATTAAAGGTCTTAAAGAACAATCTTAAAGCTACAATCGTTAAAGCTTGCACCTACATGAATACGTGGCGTAACCCAGACCTTGCAAATGGGGGGGGGGGGCTGAAGCGCGGTGCCAAGGCCTTTTTTGGAGGGGGGGGGGGGCAAATTGGAGGTCATTCTCCATAGCACTGTAAAAAAGTCAGTTCATTGGGGGGCTGAAGGGGGGCAGGGTTCTGTTTGGGTAGGGGGCTTGGCGCCCCCCCCCCCCCCCCCCCCCCGCTGGACGCCACTTGGTGAATTAAGTTAATTTGGAAAAAGATAGGTTTTCAATTTTGCTTTGAAATGGTTTAGGTAGGTGACAGACGCATTGTTGCATGGGTAACTTGTTACATAACACTGTGCTGAATGGCGGAAGCTTTGTCACCGTAAGATGGATAGTTATTTTTGAACGAGAAGATTGCTGTCAGCAGGGATTCGAAGATACAATGTGGTGTTGAGAGTTTGAGTGGGCATTTCGATAAATTATCAGGTATATTGGTGCATCTTCATTTTGTTATTTTGTTAGTGTAAGGAGTTTAAAAATGAATCCTTTCATTAACAGGTAACCAGTGGAGTGTTTTAATATGGTGGTGATGTTTTTTTTTGGCTCCCTCCGTTTGATTTAAATATAAGTCTTGCAGCCCCTGTTTTGAATAGATTGGAGTCTCTTTTTTTTTTTAAGTAATACCCATATAGCAGTGAGTTGCAGTAGTCCGTTTAGAAATACAAGTGATTTTACAGCATGATTACATGTTTCATCTCTATGAACGGCGAATTACGGGCACTGTTTTGAGATGAAAATTAAGTGACTTGGAAAGTGTAGAAAGATGGCAGGACATGGGACGATCTGAATCAAGTGGACACCAGATTACGAACACGAGGTGATGGTACAATAGTAGTTCCGCATACATTCAGGGATAACGTTTGTGAAGAGATGCATTAAAGTGCTTTGGAGCCAGCAATGAAAAGTTCTGTTTTGTCTCATTCAGTTGAGTTTATTTACATTCATCCAATCTTTTATATCTTTCAATGCATGCTTCCAGTTTAAATAAAGCAGTGGACACCGTTTCCAGGTATTTTGGATCAAATTATTTGTAAATTTGGTGTCATTGGTATATGTGTAGTTAAGTTAATAGATGACAGAATTTCCTCCAGTGTCAGAGGATGAAGTAAGAAATATTATCTGTAAATTGCAAAACAAAAGTTGTTCACTGGATGTTATACCAACATGGCTACTTAAACAATGCATCACACCAATACTGCCTGTCTTAACATCCATCATCAATATGTCGTTCAGGTCTGGTACCTTTCCAACAGCTTTGAAACAAGCTATTGTTTCGCCACTCATCAAACAAGTATTTAAAAAAACTGTGTCGGGTCGCCAGGCATAATTTTACAAGAAATAAGAACGACATTAAAAAGCATTTAAAGTGACAGGAGGAGATTTTTTAGGATACGAATTTCTCTCAAATTTCACTGGATCGGTTGTAGACCCCTACCTAGAAACGTTTTCGAAGGTTTTATTGGACAAAACAGGTTGCAAAAAGAAACGCATCCTTGTTTGAACTTGCCTTGCTATCGTAATCGTTCCCCATAGAGAAAACCGTGCTTTGACTTGTCGTGTTCCATGCACGACAGAAGAAGAAAAAACTACTAAATCATCATCTTATTACATAAAGACGGCGATTCGGCTTATTTCACTTCAGGTCTGATCTAATGCATTGGTAAGCATCCAAATATGTAAAAAACAGGGGTTCGAGATAAAAATTGGGGGCGCTTTTTATTACAGCAACATGTATTTATAAAAAGAAATATAACTGATTTTTAAAGTACATGTTGCTACATGAGGTATAAGATTGCCATAAAACCAATCACCTTGTTTACAACGTGATCCCCGTTGGAACTGGGGAACCTGGTATGTGACCCTTTGACCTCAATAGTTGTAAGCTTTAATTTAACGTAGGTTACACTTCCTGTCATTTCAAATAAAGAAAATAGAAAAGGCGGCCTAATTGGGCGAAAAAAGTGAAAAATGCATCCCCATGTTCAAAAGCTAATTTGATTGTGTACGTCGTAAACGCTCCTGGCATTTCAAATAAAGAAAATAGAAAAAAAAAGCCCAATTGGGCGCAAAAAGTGTTTAGAAGGATCCCCACGTTATAAGTTGAATATTTAATGCAGGTTACACCTTACTGTCATTTCAAAAAAAGATTGTTACACTAATAACGAACGAAAATAGAAAAAAAACGCAATGGGCGCAACAGGTGTAAAAACCTGAATTCCCAAGTTATAAGCTTAATGTAAACGTAGGTTTACACCTCCTGTTCATTTGAAATAAAGAAAAGATAAAGGCGCCCAATTGGTGCAAAATATGTAAAATCTGCATCCATAAGTTACGAGCTTTAATTTGAGTGTCGTAAAACTCTCCTGTCATTTCAAATAACGAAAATAGAAAAAAACGCCTTGGGCGCAAACATGTGTTTTAAAACTGGATCCCCAAGTTATAAGCTTTTAATGTAGGTTACACTTCTGTCATTTCAAATAAGAAATAGAAAAGGCGCCCAATTGGGCGCAAAAATATGTAAAAAACTGCATCCCTAATACGAGCTTTAATTTGCTGTACGTAAAACTATCCTGTCATCAAATAAAGAAAATAGAAAAAACGCCCAATGGCGCAAATGTGTTAAAAATGAATCCACAAGTTATAGCTTTAATGTAATGTAGGTTACACCTTCCTTCATTTCAATAATGAAATTAGAAAAAACGCCAATTGGGCGCAAAAATATGTAAACACTGCATCCCTAAGTTACGAGCTTTAATTTAATTACGTAAAAAATCTCCCTGTCATTTTCAAAACAAGAAAATAGAAAAAAACGTCACAATTGGGCGCAAATGAAATCCCAAGTTAAAGCTTATTTATGTAGGTTACATCCTTCCTGTTCATTTGAAATAAAGAAGAAATTTAAAAAAGAAAAGGCGCCAACAAACGTGGAGATGGAATTAAAATAGGTAAAAACGCATCCATTACGTTACGAGCTTTCTTAATTCGTATGTACGTAAAACTCTCCTGTCTTTTAAAATAACGAAAATAGAAAAAACGCCAAATTGGCGCAATGTGTTAAAACTGAATCCCCAGTTATAAGCTTTAATTTAACGTAGGTTACACCTTACTGTCATTCAAAAAAGAAAATAGAAAAGAAAAAACGCCCAATTGGGCGTGATAATTTTCTTATAACTTTCCTATTCGTTACTCACCCTTTATCGATCCTGCAAACGTTTTAAACCAAACTCCATTTCCCAAGCCAGTCTTGGCAGAGACTTAAAATCAAAGAAAATGCTTTTAAGGCCATTTTTAAAACCGCAATGATGTTTTCTTTGTCCTGAAGTTGCATCGCATTACACACCCCAACACTAAAACTCAATTTTTAAAGGGGCATTTGTGATCAAAGCCTCGTCCCCCGACTTCTTCTCCTTTAAAGCGACACTGGCACATTTGAAAAATAGTGCGCCCTCAAGAATATTCAAACATCGATAGATGTTTGCATGGTTGTAAAGCTTGTATATAAAAAAGCCCTCACCCCGAATGATTTAAGCACCAATCAGCTTCCCTTGGGTTAAAACGGACGATTTTGTAATTTAGCGTCGCCGGCGACGCGGAAATTCAGCAGACGACGAAAGATCGGCGTTTACACAGATCACGAACGCAGTATGCATGTTTCCCACGCGATGCACACTGTTTGACCGGGTCTATAACATTTGTGGTTTAATATCAGGAGTACGAGTCAAAATATTCCTGTATGTAATATACACATGTGTTTGATTAAAGTTATGGAAAACTTAACAGTTAGCCTACAAATTCCTGGATATCTTTATCCTCATATCAATTCCATATGTTTTGGGGATGTTATTTTTGTGTGTAAAATATATATCTGTTCTTCCAATGGCCCTAGACTATCATTGAGAGCAAATTGAAGAAATGTCATATTTTGTGAAAAATGTGCCAGTGTCGCTTTAACTAAAAATGTCGAGGATTTTGTATCATCGGAACCGTTAGCCTTATAAGCCAAGTGTGCCCAATATCTTACGTGCAAATTCGGTCCGCATCGGTAAGAAATTCGCAATTTTGTATTTTTGTCCGTAAACGGACAGAATTACAGTACAGTCGCCCATGGGACCGTGGGAGGGAACAAGAAAGTGCTCATAACACAAAATGCAAGATCGGGATCAGCTCAAATTGAGAATAAGCTTTTCTTCAAGCATATCTAGTGAGCATGAATAAAACAGGAGGTGCTGAAATCACGAAAATGCACTTTTAAGAGTAGTACGTATATCATTTCATAAAAGAAAACATTATGAAATGACCTTCCAGATATAGAAATCGACTCCTTCGCAATTTTGATAGCAGTGGTTCTATAGGCCAAAAAAAACTACTTGGACCTAATTGAACTCAAAAAATTACCGACCTGATCTCAAATAGCAAATGTTTTTCTAAAATTTTGGAAAAATGTGCAGATGCCCAGACTTAATGCCCACATGTCTGAAAACCACTTGGCTGTGATCCACACCAATCTGCTGACAAGCAGATTATGGCACGTAACAGCGCCTCCTCAAAGGTTGAAAAATGATTTGCTCTGTGATATGGATTTCCGACACCAAAGCGTTACTTGGTTTATTTTTTTTCTGGAGTTTAAGTGCCGCATTTTGACACCATGATTTTGACATTTTAGCTGTAGGACGGAACATACATGGCATTTAAAAAACAGTGAGTAGATGGTTCAATCAGACCTACGTAAACGTACAAGTGGAGTTTGTTGGTGCGGGGCGATTTTTCAAAGAGCCATACCATGGATTTGGGCCTACCACAAGGTTCTGTGGTAGGCCCAGGGACTTTAGTTACTATACTTCCCTATTGGTAAAATAATAAAAAAAACATGAGTGTACTGGATCTCCTGTAGATCTAGATTGAGATCGCTATTGATGGTGTCAGTGTACTGAAGGGGACTTCTGCTTCTGCTGATTTCCCACCCGGAGGAAAAAAAGGAGCCCAGAAAGAAAAATCAAATGTGAGGTGGGTTGGTCGGTGGGTGCGGCATGCAGTGTTCAGCAAAACATAAACGGCGTGCCTGATTGTTGGAAGATATTGAGGGATATCACCGTTATACCGTTGTGTGTTGAGAATGTAATCCTTCCAACTGATGTTGAGCACTCAACTTCGTAAAAGTTGAGTGTAGTACCCGTTTATACGATCTTCCATTTTCTTGCTGATTGTCCAAGTTTCTGAGCCATACAACGGGAATGCTTTCCACACAGGATTTGAAGAATCGGATTTTAGTCCTTCCATCTAGTGGAGGATTTCCAGATCTTGTGGAGTATTGCAGGCGACCATGCTTGTGCTTTCCTACATTTGAAGTAATGAAACGATCCAGAATATATGAACCAAGGTATTTGAATTAAGGTACATTTTCAAGTTCAACTCCTTTGATGGTCTTAACGAAGGCTGACGATGGAATATTGAACAGAAGGGTTTTAGTTTTCCCATATTCAAGTGTGACCAACTGCATTTGCAATGATGGCCTCAACATCTGTAACCGGAGTTCGGCTTGTTAATAGTGAGGGCTAGGAGAGAATTTCATCAGGCGAAATCGAGATCGTGAAGTAGGGATTCTGGATATCGTCTGCTACTTCTGGGTCCAACAGAATCCCTGTTTCATTACTGATATCTGCAGTACACGGCCGCTAACATAATCAAGAACTGTGAGGAAAATGATGTGCCAAGGTGTCACATTGGAGAACACCCGCTGAAATAGTGAATGGTTCAGTCTCTCCATCAGGTGATAAGACAGTAGCTGTAGAATGTCATAAATCACTTTAATAGCCAAATTATGGATCCGGGATACAATAGGCTCGAAGGATGTTAAACATTCATATCGGTGTACGGAGTCAAAAAGGCTTTGGAGAAGTCAATGGACACGGCTGCCAGTGGGAGATTTTTATTTTTCATTCCTGAATCAGAATGATGGTAAATGTCATATATCAGACTCTGAACTCTCTTTAGATAATGAATTACAGTGTTTTCAGGAGTGACCGTTCCACCAGGGGTGAGGTGTTTGTTTTTATACAACAATTTCCATGAAAACCCGTGTTTAAACCACTTAATGTTTCCAACTGTGAAATATCTCTGGGTGAATTGTATCTGAAAATGTACCCTCAAAATATTCTATAGTACGTCAGCCATACCGTAACCACAAAACTCCCCCCCCAGCTCAGTGCAGTGTGGCTCAAGCCCTGCGCTCTGGATCAATCGATTCCAAATTGGAGGTTTTGGGGATTTTCACATTCAACCTTTTGGAGACATCTACATTATCTTATTGATCAAACTGTTCTGATTTTAAATCCAGCTTTAGTCTACATCAACACATCTCCCAGCCAACCTTTTTTGGTCATGGAACCCTCTTATTGATCACATTTATACAATGGGACCCCAATTTGATAAGTATGTGAGGATTTTATCTTCAGCCGGCGCAAGCTATGCATGCGCCAGGTGCGGCGATAGCCGCACCACTTTTTGAGAAGCAAAAAAAAAAAAAAAAAAGAGGGGAGGGAGGGTGGAGAGAAGAGAGGAGGAAAGAGAAAAGAGAGAGCAAAGGGGGAGAAAGGAGAGAGACAAGCAAGGGGGATAAAGAGAGAGAAGCAAAGGGGGAGAAAGAGGAGAGAAGCAAAGGGGGATAAAGAGAGAGAAGCATAAGGGGGAGAAAGAGAAAGAGAAGGGGAGAGAGGAGAAAAGGAAGGGAGATCATGCGAAAGGTGGAATTGAAGTTTCGAATGTCTTAAAACGTAGGGGGTATTCAAAAATTAGGTCATATCAATGGCGGCTACCAAGGCGAGCCATCTCCCTCCCCCAACTCGCGAAAGAAAACAATCAATGAGCCACAGGACATTAGCATACTTTATACTTCATGACGGAAAATACTTGTAACACATAATAAAAAATTTACATTGTTTCGGGCTACGCCGGTTAAAGGTGCAACGATAGATTTCACATAAAGGTGTCCCGAAAAAAAATGTTGAACAGTTGATTTTGTTTTATGGGCAAGGCTAATATATAGGCATTAACAGCAGTTATCTAATAGTAATGCTGACGGATTGGCACAAAGATAGCGATTAACTCCCCCCTTTTGAAACTCTGCAAAGTCCTGGTTTGAAGCTTTACATGAGCAGGAAGTGCATTCCATAAGCCTACACAGCAATGGGAGAAATGATCTTCTTGGGAGGCCAAGTTGGACATTGTGACTTTCACAGCAAGGTCATGAGACCTGACTGAGCGCCTAAGGCGAGGATCAACTGAAAGCAGCTCAGGTAGCAGCTGGCTGAGGAGATCTGGTGCTTGCTTGTCCATAAAACATGCGGTGGAAAAGAGTGACAATTCCGACTGCCCTGCGATGACCAAGTGGTTGGATGTGACGAGTGGCGAGCTCACTCTCGGGATACCAATGATGGAAATGGCACGTCTATGGATTGCGTATAGTTTGGATAGTGAAGTGGGTGTTGCTCCACACCATGCTGAGCTTGCATATTCCATGTTGGATCGAACCATGGATTTATATATAACAGCCCGATCAGTTGTCTCAAGATAGGGCCAGGCAGCTCGACGGAGCAATCTTAGTCGCTGACTGGCAGTTTTAGCCATTTTGGTAATCACAGGAGACCATGACAGGTCATTACTGACGGAGATGCCAAGTAGATCGACTCTGTCGACCCCTTCTAGAGTTGTATCAAAGAAGTGGAGACTTGGATGGCCTGTTGCAGCATCTTTCTTGTTTGATATTGTTACAGTTTTACACTTGGCAGCACCGAAAAGTACATTCCATGAAGTTGCCCAAGACTCGATTTCCTGCAGGTCTTTGTTGAGAGAGGCAGCAGCTGGGATTCTGTCCTCTTTTGACTTTATGAAGGTCATGAGTGTGACATCGTCTGCGTAGAGGATGGATGGATTCAGGATTCTTCAGGATTCATTTCTGCACTAATGTAAAGCTTTCTATCAAAAATATCCCCAAGTGAAATGACTAATCTGACAATCATTTTCTTTGGTACAAAAATTTCGAATTGACTACATTTTACCATGTTTACAGCCCATGTTTTACATTGAAATTAAGCAAATCAAAATCGCCTTTTGTTTTCACTTTCAAGGCATTTCTGTAGCCAAATACAAGGTAAGAAATATATTTGGGGTCTTATCTATACGAAATCACTACATGTAACACAATATATGGATGGCCCAAAATCTTTCGTTGCACCTATAAGGAGTTATAGACCCGATTTCAGTGCAGGGCCTATCTTGTAGGATTTCAAAAGGGGGATACATATGGAACTCTTTCCAAGCATTATATAGCGGACAACTTGCATATTTCAAATTGTCAAATTTGCATGAGAAAATATTTTGTGGAAAGCGAACATTGCAAAGGTTTTGAGCCTCCCGCACTCACACCTCGTGTCGCTTGATATAGTAACTCTCCACGAACATGTTACATATGACGTAACGTGATGAATACAAAAGAAATCAACTATATTTACTTTGATCACACCAATTATAACGTGAACCACTTACAAATTTCAAATTGTTTCGATCAAATTTGCATGAGAAAATGCGTTTTGGACAGCGGACATTGCAAGGTTTTCGCGCTTTGCTCGGGAGGGGACACCACTACCACACCCCTCGCGTCCCTTGATATATGAACTCTCTATGAACATTTACCACGAGAGCCCATCTAGAAAACACAATTTTCCCGGGCTCTTAGGGACGCACCATTAGACATCAGGGGGGGGGGTTAATTCACCCCAAAAAAACTTTCCCCACTTTTCAGTAAAAAAAATACCCACACCTTACAAGAGGGTTAAAAAACGTGCCGCGTGGAAACAGAAAAAAATTGCCCTGTTACTTACATCGGAAAATACTCTATAACCAATAAAATTTGCAATATTTTCCGTGCTACGCGCGGTTTTAAAAAGTAATTACAGACCCAATTTAAGTGTAGGGCTTCTCCAGATTTGTGAAATTACGACAAATTTGTCATTGAACGTTGCGACCAATCTTGTGCTACTTAACGTTGATCATACCTGTAAGCATTATTTCAAATTGTTTCTATAAAATTTGCATGGGAAAATGTGTTTTGGAAAGCGAACATCGCAAGGGTTCCGGGGACACCCCCTCCCGCACCCACCCACCCCCAGACAGCTTTATATAGGAACTTTCCATGAACACTTTATGCTTAGTTCAAACAAAACTTAAAACAACTATTTTACTTTATTAAAAATGTTGATCATACATAAAGAGTGGTCAAAAAAGGTTTACACTTTTTTGCCTTAAAATTCTCAAAAGTGGGTGGACATATCAAATTCGTTTGAAGACATTTATTACCTACAATATGCCTATCTTGTTAGAACCTGGTGAAAATGACGTTGAAAACAGAGCTCAAATAACAAAATGGCGGCTGTGTAGAGAAAAATAGTCAAAAACCACTTTGCACACACTTAAGTCTATGGGGCAATCGTGGTTAACAATAATCAATACCATTGCGTGAACTGATGTAGGCCTACTCAAGTAATAAACTACTGACCACCCTTCAAGTGTGTGTGAGGTGTTTACCCTTTGAAAATGAGAGAATATTTCAATCATGAAACTGAACCAAAGAGACGTACACTTGAATCACTTGAATACACTTTCAAAAATTAATGTCCGTTTACAAAATAATGAAGTTGATTTCAATTGGAGAGAATTGTAAATTAAAAGTGGCTTATATATTCTTTTCTTGTCAGTCACTTTAACATCACTTTTGAAAGCTGTAGCTCAGTGTTTAGCTCTAAAAATAAGGCAATTTGCAACTGAGGACATTCTTTTTACAGATGATTTAATAAATTCCAAGTCCCATGACGGGGTGCGCTGATCAACGTTTGAGTCTACCAATCTTTGCTATAATGATCGCCAATTAAGTGCCATAGACTTACGTGTGTGCAAAAATGGTTTTCACCTTTTTTCTCCAGATGACGGCCATTTTGTTTTTTCAGCTTTGTTTTCAACGTGATATTTCCAACAAGATATTGTAGTTAATAAATATCCTCAAAAAAATTTGTTATGTCTAGCCGCATTTGAGAAATTTGCATAAGAAAAAGTGTAAATTTTTTTGGACCACTCTGTATAAGCATTAAAATGCATTATATACACATGTAAAGTGAACCACTTACAAATTTCAAGTTGTTTCTATCAAATTTGCATGGGAAAATGTGGTTTCCGAGTGACCCAATAGGTCAAAGGTCATCTAGAGGCCAATTTGAGGTCCATTTCCATAGAAATGCCCTATATTAAAAATGAGATCTGTCTGCGAGTCCGTCCGGCTACGCGTTTCGTTATGCTTTGCCATATATGGCTGATATTTAGCATGAAGGTGGGGGAGGACATGCTATAATGATCGCCAATTAAGTGCCATAGACTTACGTGTGTGCAAAGTGGTTTTTCACCTTTTTTCTCCAGATGGCGGCCATTTTGTCATTTCAGCTTTGAAAAGCGAATATTGCAAGGGTTCCGACACCCCTCCCGCACCCACCCCGACAGCATGATATAGGAACTCTATGAAAACAATTTGATGCTGAACCCATTCCAAACGATATTTTACTTTTTAAACCTTTGATCGTACTTATAAGCATTATTTAAAATTGTTTGTATCAACTTGCATGGGAAAATGTTTTTGGGAAAGCGAGCATTTGCAAAGTGTTCGCCGCTTCACGCAGGAAGGAGGAACCACTGGGTCTGGACCTATATGATCCTGGAGCATATAATTTCGGGCCAAAATCTTCAAGAAAGCCAGGACCCTGCACGAAGTCTATGCTTACACGGGACACCATGGCCCGCCCCGCACCACTTTCAATGTTTTTTGCTTCCGCCGGCCTGTATGCTACATTAGGTGCATGTCATCAGTTTCTATTCATACTGGCACTTCATGTTCAACCGTCCAACCCCAGATCAGTAAAACGGCCCAATTGGCTTTATAGTAAAGCTGATTGGGAATCAGCTAACAGTGTTATTATGATTTTCTTTGATGAAAGTAGTAGGTTTTAACCTCTGCTGGAATTTTTTAAGTTTCATAGCTTTTTCATGCAAACTATGTTGATTTGTTCCACAAATGACATGAGTTAAATGTAAAGCCAAGGACCCACCTTGGCTGAATTCTGTACTTCGTCAATGATCAGAAAGAAACATGTTTGGTTTCAAAAATGGAAAATTACCAAAAGTGGAGTCCATTTATCAGGAAATACAAAATTGCCAGAAAAATATAAACTTTCAAATGCGGCTCAAGTATGTAAACATGCCTTTTTTGACAGCCTTCTCACCAAACAACTCCCTGGCAAACGCTTTGGGGGCTTTGTTAAGTCTCGGTCGGGCCAGGCATCTGGTACTGATAACATCAACTACAAGGATGTTTGTGCCAATACCCATATTGACATGCCAACACTTTTAGTCGTTTCTTTTCAGAATGCTCAACAAGGGATGAGGGTTCCGGCTTTGCTGCACCCGTGTACAATGATACCTCCCCTCTTTTTCATCTCAGGTGCTCAACTGGTGAAATTCACCAAATTTCCCATTGCAAGCTGCCAACAACTATGCTGTGGTGTGGATGGGATAAACCGTCTGCTGTTGTTGAAGAATACTGCTGCATCTGTATCACCAATCTTTTGTGAGCTCTTCAATCTTTCTCTATCCACTGGTTCCATTCCCAGTGCCTGGAAATTGTCTCGTGTGATGTCTATCTTCAAAATCGGTTGATTCCCCATTCTGCTTCCCAATGTAATCGCACCATTTCTCTACAACCTATCATTGGCAAACTTAGAGAAGATTATCCACAGACATATGCTCCAGCACATGAAAGATTAATAACATCTTCATGAGCGTCAGTCGGATTTCTCTTCCGAACTCCTTTACATCTGATGACCTCACTACCGGCTCTTCATGGCTGTCGTCGAAAAGCTTAAAATCACAAAAGCATTTGCCGTCGTTGCCTATTTGACCTGACAAAAAGCTTTTGATAAATTGCCATGGTCCACTCTTGGCTGAAGCTAGGTCTGTGGGTTAATTAAGGTCATCTTCTGTCTGGTTTAGGTATACTTATCCAACCGCTTCCAAACCGTTGTTGTTACATTGGGTCTACTCAGATCCAGATCCTGTTATTCCGGTGTTCCCCAGGGCTCGTCCTGGACCTCTTCTTTTTCTTAC
Source organism: Ophioderma brevispina (assembly GCA_023653785.1). Classification (NCBI taxonomy): domain Eukaryota; kingdom Metazoa; phylum Echinodermata; class Ophiuroidea; order Amphilepidida; family Ophiodermatidae; genus Ophioderma; species Ophioderma brevispina. Next base: position 47,467 of record JAMKCH010002688.1, read on the forward strand.
ATGCCAATGATCGTGCTACTCTTCCTTTACCCCAGACAGTGCCCTGGTTCTGTACTGCTGATGATACCACACTTATAAGCCCGTTCTTAATAACTCTGATCTTGCTGACTTCCAGACTGATACGATTACCATCCCATTCATGGTTTTGATGCCAACCTCTAAACAAGCCAATGCCACCAAGACTAAAGCAATGGTTGTTTCCACCAAAAAGAGACCTTTTCCTGACCTTACCCATTTCCATGGGAATGGGCACACCTATTGAAAGAGTCATTTCTGTGAAATTTCTTGGGATTTGGATCTCCAGGCAATCTGTCTGGAACCTCCCTATTGCTCATGTTTGTAAGAAAGCCATGAAAGCCATTGGTTTTCTCCCACAGGTCCTCCATAGTGCTCCCCTTGTTACCCGTCGTATATTATACCTGGCTCTGCGTCCGCCCGATCCTGGAATATGGATGTATCACCTATCACCCACTCAACCAGAAACTTACCAATAAGGCTGCGGCAAACCAACGGTTTGCTTGAAAGTGTCATTCTACAGGACGGGAACTTACTCATGACGATCTTCTCATGAATGTAATTTCCCTTCTCTCTTAAATGCCGTGATTTTGCTACTATTTGTAAACCTGTACAAGATTCCTCACACAAACCTTTGCTCCAACATAATCCTGTACCCTCCATCCCCGGACTGGTTCTCCGGAATCTTAACGGTTGTGCTCTCTCAACTCCTTTCCGCCGTCTTAGTCTAGTCAGAAATCCTTCTACCCATATGCCTCCCCATTATGGACCCCTTCAGATGATGTTTCCTTTCCTCTTTTTAGCTTTTCAGAATCAGCATGTTCGGTTCGGGCTCATTGTTTGTTATGCCAGTTTGTCCATGCTTCATTCGTCTCGTCCTTCCTGGTTTTCATTTGTTCCATCTTGTTTGTGTTAATTTTTAGTTCGCATTTAGGTCATTGGACACCCCTTCATTCTAGGGTTTTGGTGCCACTATTGGGGCTTTTCGCCTGGCTACCCGGCCGAATGTTAAATAAATTCCTTCAATTACTCTTCTCAAGGCCAAGAATCTGGGGAGAATGGTGGACGTTTTTCTATGAATCCATTTTGATTCCAACGAAGAAGAGGGTCTACGTGTGGACGGATTCTGTTCAACAACATTCGGTTGTAGACCTTTGCCCCGATGCAGGAGAGGCTAATCCCTCTATAGTTGTTTGGCTGTGAGAGGTCTCCTTTTTTAGGGATGGGAATGATGGCACTCAGTGACCACTCTTTAGGTATCTCATGATAAATCAGTGCTCTATTGCAGATTTCGAGTAGTTGGACTTGAAACTGCTTGGACTTCCAAAGCTCTTGAGGAATGTTGTCAAGTCCAATGGCCCCACCTGGTTTGGCTTGATGAAGAGCAGACTCAACTTCATCTATAAGGTGAATTCATTTACTTCAATTGGGAGGGTGCTTTCAACTACAGGTATGATGTCAAAGTCAGTGTCTGGGACAGTTGGTTGTTTCCCAAGAAGATTCTGGAAATGTTGCAGCCAGGCTGATATTCTCTCATCTGGGGTACCCGATAACATTGCTGGTTTTCTTTCTTTCCTTCCAGTAATTTCGCTGATGACTCTCCAGGCTACGACATGTTTGTTAGAGTGGGATGTCTGTTGAACCTGCAAGATCTTTTCGTTTATCAGATTTTCTTCTTCTAAAAGGTACGCTTCTTTGAGTACCTGACGAGGTTCTGTGGTGTCATCACCCTGGTCGATGGCATTTTGAAGTCTACTTCTGGCTGCTTTCACAAACTGACATTGAGAGATGGACTTAAGGTTCTTCTTTGGTCTTTTGGGTAACACTTCTCTAGCAGCGTCCAGACAAGCCGTTGAAAGGTTATCATACTTCTATTGGGCAGATTGATCTTGGAGCTCGTCCTGCAGAAGGCTGAAACGGTTGAACACATCGACAGCAAACCTTTCTTGAAGTTGGTTGTCTTGGCTTAGTGCTTTGAAGTTCAATGAGCAGGATTTGTTTGCCTGATTCTTTGGAGCACGAAGACTGAGATTTATCCTGGTTATTACTATACGGTGGTCGGTATGATATATATATTCAATTTTTTCCGTTTTTGTCATCATTCGTGCCTATATAAATCGTATGGTATCTCAAAAAAGTTACATTTTTGAACAATTATTTCAAGGTTGCTTGTTCCGATTTAAGTGTGTCGTCTTCTCTATTTGATCTGAGAGCCTGGTACTTACATCCTCTCACCACCAAATTTCGTGGGACACAAACTTGCGTTTTTGAGGATAGATGCGATAATGCATATTGTAATGCCCTATTCACTACTGTGAATATTAATGGTTAACAATTGAAACGAAGGTTTTTGTAGGCTACCTATCTTCGGAAAGAAATAGATTGGAAGGCTGCAAACAACTTTAAACATAAAGCATACATGTTTGAGTCTTAATATTTTCACGAATCATACAGAGCAGATCTTTGTTATTTCAGACATGTTATTGTATATGGTAAAACATTTTATCCAAAAGTTAATTAACATTCGGGGCACTTGCCAAATAAAACAAAACGAAAGTTGAATTCCGTAGATGTAATTGCTGTTATCATATAAGAAGAAACCGGAATAACTGCATTTACCCTACAACTGCCATTCTAGAGCATTTTAGATTTCTAGAGGCATGCTCTTTGTTTGTATGTAAAAGCTCCCATTTGTACATGGATTGAAATTCAATCGGTATTGACGTTTCTGTCTTCTAAAGCTGCTAATTATTTTCTTATTTATTGTCTGGTTTAGTGATATACGCATAATGTATATTTTATACAACTAACGATCTGCACTTGCATTGCAACTAAAAGAAATACTAAAACAGGGAATGTACAGGGCGTCTCAATAAAAGTGTAACATTCGGAAATTGCTTGTTTTAGGCATGAAATCGTGTCGTAATTTATACAAAATTGATGGCAAATTCAAGATAAAGGACATATCTTTCCAGTACAATTTACCCCATCACGATAGCTTTTGTCAATCTGGAGATATACGCAATTGTTTGCAGGTAAGCGAAATCCATTCTGTGCCACTTTAAAATAAAGCGATAGAAACACGTTTCTGAATAACATTTTCAACCAATAGCAATGAAACATGTGTAAAATGTGTGAAAACTGTTATGTAATAATTGATTTGCACCCATCAATAAGCACTGGTCTTAGTGCATTGTTCTTATGATATCAATTATGTAACTATCCTATCATGCAGAAAGTGCATTCATCATGATCTTTAGCAATCTTGTCAGATGGATGTTGGTGCCTGAAAAAGAAACATGGCAGCAGGAAATGGCAAACAGTTTCAGTTGCAGTATCATGAAACGCGAAACGCTGCAGAAGTCATCAGACAATTCCAGTTGCAGTTTCCGGGTAGGAAATTACCTGTTCGTCAAACGGTGACAAGGAACTACCAGAAGTATGTTAACTATGCCACCAGTCACAACTTGAACTCTGGTAATTCGGGAAGACCAAAAACTGCAAGAACACAGCTGAATATCGACAGGGTACGGCGTGCTCTCCAAGCAGATCCCACCATCTCCGCCAGACACAACCCTCTAGCCGACATCCACAGATCATCATTCAATAGAATCACCCGCTTAGATTTGCAGTGGCATCCGTACGTCATGGAACACAGGCATTCCTTAGCATAGGCGTAAATCCCGGGGGGGGGGGGGGATGGGGGGTATATCCCCCCAATATTTGATGAGGGGGGATGGTCAATACAATCATCCCCCCCCCCAATGTTGATGACCATTCATGTGTTTTTGACCCAAAATAACCTCATAATTTGCCATAATAGTTTTAAAATGGTAAATTTCCGCGCGCTTCGCGCGCGCATTTTGTTTTAATTAAAATTATATTTAATAATTTTACCTTCTAAATGGCAAATTTTTTTAGCGCGTTTCGCGCGAACATGTGCTAGTAATGGATCTTTTCAGCAAACCCCATTTTATTCAAAAATTTTCATCAACCCCATCCCCCCCATGTCAAAAAGAAATTTACGCCACTGTTCCTTAGAGGACGGAGATGACCAACGCAGGCTTCAATACTGTCACTGGCTAGTTAACCAGCAACCACGGTTCTTGTCAGATGTCTTGTTTGGGGACGAAGCCACTTTTCCTATGAATGACATGGTGAACTCTCGAAATGTGCGACGTTACGCCCCCTGATGACTGGACTTATTACAGACCAGGAAGCAGAGAGAAACTCCTTGTTTGGATTGGCATGATGGGCAACGGGACAATTGTCGGCCGGCTTTTCCTCAGAGAAAACATGAACGGACAAAGGTACCTTGATATGGTTAATGACTTAGCGGTGCCTCATCTTCTACGTAACAGGTGGTATCAGCTGAACGCTAATGGCTCCATTAGGAGAGTGTGGTGGGTCCAAGATGGTGCACCATGTCATCGTGCAAGAGCTGTACACGATAGGCTCCAGGAACTTTTTCCGCACGGAGTGGTTGGGATCGGTCACGACGTTGAGTTTCCCCCGAGGTCTCCAGACCTGACGCCGTTAGACTTTTATTTATGGGGATATTTGAAGAGCAAAGTCTACAGAACACCACCCGCGAGTATCCCAGAGCTGCAAAGAAGGATCACGGACGAGGTCACGCCGCAGCAGAGTGCCAGGGAGGGCTGTCGAGGCAATGCGTTCACGAGCCGCACGCTGCGTTCAGCGAGGAGGTGGTCTTGTCGAAGGAAGAGAAGATTGAGCAGATGATAAGAACTTTTATTTCTCATCCCATCCCAGATTATGGACTTTATTTTCGAGAACAAGAAGAAAGACTTAGATCATGGACTTAATTTGTGCACAAATCGAAACAAATATTTGAAACTCATATGACTATACCAGTATTGGTTCGAGTGAACATTTTTGCAGATATTGACTCATGCGTTGCATATAGCATGTGAATTTTGTTGGCATTACATTCTCTTTTTGAGTGCAAGTAATGTGGCACAACTCCAAAGTATGGAAATTGTGCAGAATTTTTATTTATGACTTTGAAATATTAGTAAGAGATTCTTTAAATTAAATTATTAAAGATTTTATCATGGAAAATGTCTTTACGGATGCTGTTATTTTACACAATGCTATTGTTTGAAAATGTTATTCAGAAACGTGTTTCTATCGCTTTATTGAAAAGTGGCACAGTGGATTTCGCTTACCTGCAAACAATTGCGTATATCTCCAGATTAAAAAAAGCTATATGATCAAAGGATACCCCAGTAATTAAGTTTCCGGTTCACTGGTCGAGAGGCATCCTTTGAGTAGTCTACCCCATTCAGGAGGAATTTCTGCTCCTTTGTCCCTATTGAAGTTGTTAGGGGTAGACTTGATGTACAAAGCTTCCATGAATTTCCTTTCAGTCCAATTAGTGTTCCTGTCCACACATGCTCGGCGATAGCCGATTTTTGTGTGTTGCCCGTCTGAGTCGCTTTCTGGTGTTCGTCGGTTCTCTTTTTCAATGATCTGCCGGTTTCACCAATGTACACTTCAGCTTCAATGCTTGTTGGATGTGAGCCTTTTCACATTCCTTTTCCATAGTGTTCGACGGAACATAGTCAGCTCTTTGAAACAGAGATCCAACCGCAACCTATCCGGAGTAGAAACTCGGCTTCTGCAGCGCGGACTTAATTTCGCTGTTCCTCCGAAGGAAGTGCCCCAACTTCAAATAGTGGCTGCTATCGAATCGAAACTGAAGTATCTGGGCAAAGACGACCTTGAAGAAACACGTAGTGCTGTGACTTCCATTTTGAAGAACGCTAAGCCCCCTCGATCTAACATTTCTGTTGATGAGCATCGGGCTCTTAGGGACCTTAAGAGGGATGAATCTATTCAGATTCTCCCTGCTGACAAAGGACGTGCTACTGTTATTCTCAATTCACACGGGTGCTTACTCGGATAAGCGCAAGCAGCTTCTCAGCTCCACTAGCTACACCCAACTCAAACGCGATCCGACCCAGAAACTCGAGCGCGACTTGGACTTGTTCCCAGTACCCTCCGCGAACAAATGAACAAGACTATCGATAGTCAGACTATTGTAGGCTGGTTGCCCTCTAATATAAGCTCCTAGGTTCTTGGACCTAACCCAAGATACCCAAAGTGGGTGTCCCCCTGCGCCCCATTGTTTCGGCTATTGGCTCTCCTACCTACAAGATAGCCAAGGGGTTGACCTACATACTTAAGCCTCTAAACGGAAAGACCAGACACCATGTGAAAGACTCGCGTGACTTTGCTACGTTCATATCTACTGTGACCCTCAAAGACTCGCAGATGCTAGTATCCTTTGATGTGAAATCGCTTTTCACATCGTTCCTCTGAAGGAACCATTGACATTACCAATGGACCGTATCAAAGGTGACGCGACACTGATTACAGGACATCCCTCCACATTGATGAACTTGGAAACGATGTTGGAGTTTTTGTTTTTGACTAACACATACTTCATGTTTGAATTGACACTATACTCCCACTGATGGGCTAAGATGGGTTCTCCCCTTTCCCCCCCAGTGGCTAACCTGTTTATTGAGTCCTTTGAGCAGGAAGCCCATTTTTTTCTGACCGCACAACTCCCACCGCTCATATGGAAACGTTATGTTGACGACACTTTCTGTGTTATAGCTCCGAGACCATTTCTTTGACCACTTCAGCAGTCTTCGCAAGGATGTCGTCAAATTCACTCGTGAAGAGACCAACGGACAGATAGCATTCCCCTATCCTCGTGTTTGGTTTAAGAGGAACCTGACCTTACTCTTGACACCGCTGTCCCTATCGCAAGAAGACCCACACCGACCAATACTTGAATTTTGGACTTCATCCCCATCCAGTGTCAGCCAAACTCGCTGTGCTTCGATCTATGTTTCAAAGACTTGACATGTTCCGTCCGAAACTTCATGGAAAAGGAATTTGAAAAGCTCACATCCACAATTGAAGCTGTACAATTACCCTTCAAAGTTTGTACATGACTTCACGTCGCGACTCGCCCGATACTGTCTCTAAACCAATGATAGTACTCCTAACGCTACAGTTAATTTGCCTTAGTATCGGGTACTCTACTTCTGAGGCTATTCGCAAATTTTCTCCAAAAGAAGAATCTACGGGTGTATTTAAAGACTATAGTTTTTTTCGACCACTCTACGACCACACTAGTACAACAAGCCCTAAAGACCCTGTTTTCCCAAGGAACTCCAACCTGTTATTCTGTTATTCCTTGTGGATCATGTGACAAAAGTGTCCATTGGTGAAACCTGCAGATCATTGAAAAAGAGACCTACGAACCCAGAAAGCGACTCAGACGGGCACACAAAAATCGGCTATCGCCGATCATGTGTGGAACGACCACCATAACATTGGATTGGGCCAAGACTACAAATCTGGACAGGAACACTAATGGCTGAAAGGAAATTCATGGAAGCTTTGTACATCAAGTCTACCCCTAACCACTTCAATAGGGACAATCGAGCAGAATTCCTCTCTGAATGGGGTAGACCTACTGAGCATGTGGTGGAACTGACCAACAAAACATGTGATTGGCCAAGACTAACAAATCGAGCAGAACACTTATTGGTCTGAAAGGAAATTCATGGAGCTTTGTACATCAAGTTCTACCCCCTACAACTTCAATAGGGACAATGGAGCAGAATTCCTTCTGAATGGGGTAGACTACTCAAGGATGCCTCCTAAACAATTAACCGGAAACTTAATTACTGGGGTATCCTTTGCTCATCGGTTATTGTTTCTCTTCCCCTCTTCCCCCTTGTGTCACCTGTGATATAAGTAGGGGGTGTGTTATTGCACAAAAGTCCAAGTCTGAATTTTACCCCCAGCCCAAATTGGAGACATACCCTTTTCTGACATAAAACACACCGAGACCTTTAAAAATAAAATTCAATCATAACCCCCCTGTAAACATACCCCTAAGATTTTCCCCACACATAGTTAACATAAACACCGCTAAAGAAGACTGTAATTGTTATTAGCCTTGTGCTTTTTCACTTGATAGTTGCAGTGAGCACAGTGAGTATGGTGAGCACTGTGTGAAACCACTCAGGCGTCACAATTTGCAGCATCTGTTTTTGTCCCAATATGAACTGATTTAAAGCTCCAAATTTTGAAAAAAAATCACCAGTTAAAACCTTTTGTGGAGGAATTGTAAATTGTTATTCCTTTTGCTTTACTATAAAAACAGTGTAAATTCCAAGCTGTAGGTCGGTCCATTATGTCCTTTCAGAGATTAATGATATAAAAATGCTTGTGTCACCTATTGTATTGGAATTGTATTTCTAAGAAGCTTAAGTAGTAGTCTGATCAATCTATCCTGTTTCAGTTTAACAAGGTCACGGCCAATGTTGATGCCACAATGCAGGGATTTAATTTCTTTAGTGTAAAGAGTTACTTATGTTTAACTAGATCATGCTCAGACTTGCTATTCTTGTGTATCCGATATCAGTTTGCTGGTACAATTGTTAGTTGTATAGCTATTTTCGTAACAAAACAATTAAGACGCACAGCTAAATTACTTTGATATGCATTAGTTCTTATCTTGAATACTGCTCACACACTGCAACAGGCAGTCTCCATTCCAAAATTCCTGAAAATGGATGTACTTTGTGATTACCCTAATTTTAAAATAAATTCCACCACAATAAGCTAAGAACATGTACCATTGGTGTGAACTAATATAACATGTCCAAATTGGCTGAATTGAATAAAAATGGTTGATATGTTAAAAATAAACAGTAATTCTGAAATCAGGAATAAAAATCCTGAAATCTTGGTGATAGCATGTGTGCTACTTGAGGATACTTGGCACTTCCATGTATCATTCACATTGCAAGGCATCTGAATTTGGAAACCTTATTTCAAAACTTTCAGAGGGTATGGACAGGGGGGTTAGAATCGCCTGATTTCACAGTCAAATTTATTTTTCTAGTTTAATTAGGAATTCTCCAATATTTTGAGCTGGGGTTTTCAAATTTTTTATTTTTTGAATTATCACACCCCCTAATATAAGGTGCAACATCATGCTGTTTATTTGATGATGGCTTACTCCGCTAGAGTGTCGAAGCTAAGAAGCCTTCCAATTTGATGCCTCTAGGGAAAGATTATTTTCTACTCAATCGGTGTTTTTGCATGAACATAGTGCTTATCATACAATTACTGTGTGAAATAGCTTAAATTTCATGATCTGGAATTTTGTTATACCAGTAAATCCTATGGTTAATGTTTACTACATTGAAACCCGAGAAGATGAGAAAAATGAGATGGTTCACTTTTAATCACAAGGTAAAAGCTGTTCTCCGCCTGTTCATCTAATTGCCTTAATCCGATTGATTCGATGATTCTATCAAAGACCTGCTCTACTTGGCTGGAGAACTTATACATACCAAAGTCCATTAAATCCCAGAAATTCCAATTACTCATTTGTCAACTTATTTGGCACAGAGACTATACACTATGGTCGTAAAAACGCAGTACAGGCGAAACGTAACTATCTCGGCATCACTTACAGACACTTTGACCCCAAATTTTCAAGCATTTTTACAACTTTCAGAAACAAACATTCATCATATGATATTTCACAGAACGAACCGGATATGTTTTAAATTAGGCTAAAATAAACACAATCCGTTTTTTTTGTAAAAATATTGACCTCAAAACATTAAATCAAGGGTTAGGCTTACCGAAAAAGGATTGATTTTGCTGATTTCTTTCGTTAAAAAGTCTCTGTTTTCCTTCCTCAATTATTGCGCCAACGAATAAAATAAATAATTATTGGTGGCCAGAACAACGTGGAGTTTCTTACCACAATAACATTTATCTGGAAAATTAATAACTGTTTTGTGTTTCCAGTCCATTGTTACTTTTAAGAAGCTCTAAATTTCATCTATTTCCTAAGAGTTGATTGTGTTCTTAATGTGGTTTTTTGTTATTCCCTCACATGATATTTAATTAATGCGCTGTTTTCCTAAATGTTAAGTACTTATCAGTCATAGTAATACAACAGGTATTGTAAATTTAAAACCATGTTTTAAGGCTAAGTAGGTAAATTACTCGCTGTATTTTGGTAAGCGCTTTGATCTTGTTTTGAGAAGGCTCTATATCCCATGCGCGTTTGTAATTTATTGTAATAGTGCAGTGTGTTCAATTACTTCCGGTTTTGAAACTTTCCCGACTGGAAACCTTGAGTCTGGATGAACAGATTACTGTACTATACTGGTCATAGGTCCAATCGCGCGGCCCTTGAAGTTTCCACACAATGAGGCCATTGAATGAGAGTATCCTGGGTAATCGGATTTCACAATCGAGCCATCTCCTTCTCTTTCTCATACTTCCGCTCTCAATTAAAACAAAAATCGGTTTCATCCCGAACTTTGAAAAAAAACACATAAACATTTTTTTTTTAAGTTTTGTATTTTTTTTCAAATCGTTTTTTTCGTATATATAATGCTTGTCCATAATCATCAATATGTGAAAAAACTAGCTCAATCGAACCTCCATAATTAAACATCACACAACTTTTATAAATTTCCGGATCCCGAATTTTTTGTTATCCATGTATGCACTATGGCACTGTTATACTGTGCATAGATTTTTTACTGGCAATGAAACGGGAAATCTCATTCATCTGTAACTTTGGATTAAGCATTTTAGGGTGACTCAGCGCACGGTCAAACCCTCTGCTCCATTTTGAGATCATTATTGGTTCGAATTTTGTTTGACCTTCGTCTACCAAGCCTTTTTGGTAACACGTGTCTTACCAGGGGCGGGGGGGGGGGGGGGTGTTCACACCCCCTCGAGAATTCGTGATAAAGCACCCAAAGCTTATGCATTTTAATACCAGTGATAGGCTAAATGGTCTCACTTCCATTGATATCAAATAATTAACAAACTACCTAGTATGGTGTCACAATGACGTCATAAGTCCGCGAGTCGGCATATAGGCATTTTTCCACAGAAAATAGGCGAACTCCAATTTGGGCGTAAAAAGGTAGGAATATCGGATTTTCATAGGCGAGGGCGGTGTTCCGCTCTAATAATACTTGGCAATTGCCTAGTTTTACATAAACAGAGAGTTTTATAGAGCCATACACCCTTCGACTTTGACTGCATACCTAACCCCATGAGGTGCTACCTCACTTGTTTTGCGCAAAAAATGACCGGAAAAGGATGAAAAATGCTTCCCAGAAGCTTTTTACGGACGCAAGCTTTTTGGCATGTTATGCGCACCAGTTTTAAAGAAAAATAATTAATATTCCCCGTCGGCGTACTAGTCCGGCGTACTCACAGGCCCGGCTACAAACGGGTAAGGAATAGGGCATCATTTCATTTTACTCTTCACGCAACATTATTATTTCACGCTTTATTCCGTATCGTCTATTGAGCCCGGACTATGGCTCCTGCCGGGACTATAGGTGCTTTCACACCGGTCGGAGCAAAGTTCACCTGGTAAGACGATGGTTAAAGTGAAATACGAAGTCCCGTCTATCTATTCAAGCTGTAGTTGTAATCTTAAACCCAACTAGTGAATTGGAGATCATCAACATGTCAGAATTCAAGAATGGCAAGTTGTTCTGGCTATAGTAAATGATGACATCAGTCACCGATTCAGGTTCCTTTATGTAATTTTGTTTGGCTTTTTCTGGAGATTAGAAAAAAATTGTCTTTTCTGAAAGCTTATGTTTCACCTAATAAGAAAATCAATGTTGGCATTTTTTTTAAATCCCCCAATGGCTGGCCATTTTTGGAATTCAAAATGGCCGCCAATTTTTTGCTCATATCTCGGTCTCTGAGATTAGTCGAAGCATGATTCTGGTGTCTATACCCATGTTTTAAGGGTCAAGGAATCCAATAAGATCATTGATAACAACATCAGATCATTTGATTTTGGCGGCCATATTAAATTTCAAAATGGCCGCCAAATAAAGCCGCTTTTGCCCATATCTCGGTTTCTGAGACTGGTAGAGGCATGATTCCAGTGTTTATAGCCATGTTTCCATGGTCTAGGGATTCAATAAGTATTTCGATAGCAACTTTTGATCACTTGGTTATGGCAGCCATCTTAAATTTCAAAATGGCCGTCATAGGAGTGCAGTATTTACAGACAGTTTGCCTGCAAAAATGTGATAAATATACACATTGATATATGTTTATTACCTGCCATGTAGTCTAGCAGATTATATAGGTTCCCATGCATCCCCCTTAAAACTAAATTCTGGCATGATTTTTATCATCTCTACGACATCTACTTAGAGAATGTTGATGTTACCAAAATCAAATATTGTCCAACGGGGTCCGTTTGACGGCCATCTTCGATTAATAGGGATTAATCGTACAAAGTGGTTCAATTTAGTTGAAAACTATCTCGAATGATTCGTCTCATCATATGGAATCAGAAAATATATAGTTTGGCATATCTGTGATTGTCAGTTACAGAAATATGGGTGAAAATGCGTAAAGGTCATTGAACTTTTGATTGGTCATTGTACAGGGGGCCAAATTTTCAAAATGCTTCAATCTTGACAAAATTGGTGTCAAATTGATGGTATGAGCATGAGCAATCTGGAAATGTACAGTTTCCATGATTTCAGGTCGTCCATTTAGGTTTGTCGGTTAGGAAAGAGATGAGTAGTCCCTAATTCCCATATACAAAACAATACAAATTTGGTAAAAGGTTAACTTTACACCGAATTTTACCACCTAACTAAACATCCTAGATAGTGCAAACTATACTTTTCCGGATTGTTCATACTCATAGCTATACCAAATTTGTAAGATCCATGCATTTTGAAAGTTAGGCCCCTGTACAATGACGAATCAACAGTGCAATGACCTTTATCACATTTTCACCCATATCTCTGCAACTGAATATCACAAATAGGCTAGCGGGCAAGATCTCATAGCGTTTACAAAGGTGACGCACCCCTTACAAGTACATAATTTTGCTAAAATAAATTGTCTAAAATTATCAAAATCAGTTCTATACGTGTGTTCTCACTTCTAGTATGTGCACATTTTCATGAAAATGAATTAAATGTCGTCTCCTTTTCCCCCCTGAATATCAGTGACCAAGAGATGTACACCACATTCCATTACTCCAGCAAATAATGGTGCTATTGATAAGTAAATCCGCCCGTTATGAATAGGATGAATAGGACAACGGACTTCAGATTTTCTGGGACTGCAAAACCATTGTTATTGTCCATGACGTTAAAAGCTTTTGAATTGTTTTCACCGCCCGGTGTGGCAGGAGATATGGTCCGCCGGTCTCACAGTCCGGGAACAATGGTGAACAATAGGGCAATCGATTCAGTTGACTCTTCACGTAACATTAGTTTCACGCTTTATTCCGTTGTCGTCTATGGAGCCCGGACTGTGGTTCCTGCCGGACCATATCTCCTTTCACACCGGTTTAGATTGAGCTACAGCCTCATTCTCGAAGAAAATAAAACTCAAACTTCTGCTGGG
>JAMKCH010002689.1:0-38200 GCA_023653785.1 Ophioderma brevispina
GATGCAGGGGCGGACAATACTTTCTGCACACCCTATATTAGGTACACCTAGAATACTATACGTCCTTAGAAAGAGTTTTAAAAACCCATAGTTTTTCGGTAGACCCATATGACCCTGTACAAGAGTCTGCACAAAATGTTTTTCATGGTTTCTAGGCAACTTGAACATCCATCTGCTGATTCGAAATCCCGATGATGCAACTTTGTCATCCTTGAGATAGAAAAGGGGGTAAATTAAGGGGGATTGTAAATGTTTCATACGTAGTTAAATATGTATTCAAAATGGTCCTAAGGATTACAAAATGTATAGTTTCTATATCTAGAACCTTTTGTGTTTGCACGGCAGGCCAAAAAGGTCCAAGGTCATCATGGGATTAATGTTTATAATGATCCAATTTGTTTCAAATTGATTCCAGATTGTTCGTATGGAGCTGTATGGGAATTCTACAACAGGAAATATATACAGGATGAGTCAACAAAACTTGACCCTGATTGTGTCCGCCATTTTGAATTTTTAAGTAATATATATCTAACGTATTTGGTATGATCTAAAAGCTGGGTTCATTAATTATCTTTAATCTGCTGCAAAGATCATTCACATCGGTTAGGTATAGACCGAGCTACAGTCGCTTGAATCAAGTAGTCGGTTTTCTGCTCTTCCACTGATTCAATTGAAATGAACGGCGCGGCGTTCTGCGAAGGAAATCCGAAAATCAGACTATTTATTCACTGCAGATTCTTGATTCGAAAGACTGTGGTAGCTAGGGAGGCTATAATTAACCGATGGGAATGATCTTTACAGCAAATTAAAGATAATGAAATATGCTTTCCGCAGATGCCACATATGTTAGATATATATTATTTAAAAATTCAAAATGGCGGACACAATCAGGGTCAAGTTTTTTTTTACTCACCCTGTATACGTTTACCTTATATTAATCAGCTCGAAGGTATTTAGCAGAATCTAGAGTTCGGATCCCCCATAGACCCTGTAGGCCCTATCAATATTTCCCCTTTAATTATACCTCAAATGTCAAACAAAGTACACAACATATATTTTACATATAATTTGAGCTCACATTAAAACCAATCTGTACATTCTATTTTTTTTACCCCAGGATGACCTTGAGCCATTTTAAGTCTACTATGTTAAAAGTAATTGATACAGCAAACTAAACCTTTTTAAATCCTTAGATCACGTGAACATGTCTATACACCTTTTGACGCCAAACATTACAAATTTGACCCCTATTAAATTACTCCCTGCTAATGATATGTATATATTTGAACTACAGTAGCTGCTTTCATGTCCAAGTATTCAGTCAATGATTTGCCCATTGCATTCAATACTTATTTCACAAAACGTTTTATGTTCATAGCTACAAGGCAAGTTATGTCTATGATTTTAATTTAACTAATACTAAGAATAAGAAAACGTCCTCTGACCAGACTGTCCGAACCAAGGGTCTTATCCCTTGCAATGCTTTAGAAAATGAATTTTAAAATTCTATCACGCTTAAATGCTTCCGTAAAAAAAGCTCAAGCAAAATATTATTTCTAAATATAATTCACTTTAATAGTCTTACAATTATTGTGCACGGTCCTTTATCCCTTTGTCTTGTAGTTTATGTTTGTCTTGTAGTTATGTTTTTTTGCTAATTTTGATGTATTTATGATCCATGTAAGTCTCATGTAATCGTAACAACGGAAAGGCTACTTTTCGGGTCTTCCCTGGCCTCTCAGTCTTTTCCTCTATAACATGTTTCTTGCTATGCACATGATGATGATGATGATGATGATGATGATGATGATGATGATGATGATGATGTTAAGGGGGTTATAGTTTATATCACAATGGTTGCAGGCAATGTTTTGTGTCACAGGTATACATTTTAGAATGTTATACGTTTAATTGAAACCCTTTACCCGGACACATGCAAGGCAATTTCCTGGACCTCGCACACCAAGGACTTTAGCGATAAAGATTGGCAATTACTGACCTCCCGTCGGCAAACTTGTGTGGGCAGATCAGCCGATATGGGGTTGCAGTTTCATTGAAAAAAGAGCCTAGAGGCGAAACATTAGGTCTTTAAATCAAGGGCAGGTTCCGGCCAGAATTGGCTATGTCTCGCTAGCTTCAGCAATCGTTCAGCCTGCGCTATAACAATGAAATCGCTGAAGCGAATCTGCTGGGCTAGAAGTATCACAAAGTCCCGGCAAAGGGTTTTAAAGGGAAACAACGCGCTATTTTTTAGTTCAGATATGTGATAAATTATGTTGAAACGATTCTTAACAGTGATGATATTTCATTAAATAATGAGAAGACAAAAAATGAAAGCGTGAACTGATGGGCGCATCCATGTTACCAATAATCTTACGTCCATAGTGACGTATCAGCCATTGCTACGTCATGTCTATAGTTCGTCCCATGATGATTGTCAATACAACGTATTTTACTTTGAGCATCTAACATGTCTAATAGGTTTTAAGCCATTTAATAGCTTTTAATTGAAGCACATCTGTAGTGATTATGTTCCCAAAAAGAAATAACTGCTTCACGATTTACCTCAATGCCATAACGAGTGCTTACTTCTGATGTAAAGACATTACCACGTCCAAATGAAGCGTAAAACCAATTGAAGTCCCCCGATCTCACATAGCATTTACATGCCATATTCATCGCAAATAGTGCATTCCAAGGTACCATTGTTGTAAGATCCATTGATTTTATGTGATTTTCTGTGTATTAGTATGTGACATGACTTTGAGCTGAGGACTCTAATATGAATCTATACTCAATTCAATTCAATTCAAATTATTTCCATCAAACAATTAAAAATACATCTCAGATGGAGGAGGACAAAGAAAGCAAAACCTGTAAGACATTTTGTACCCCATAGACAAAAAATAAAATCACAATACTAAATACCCAAACATTACATAACCTAACAGCATGCAAGCAGTAAAGATTACAAATAGTTAGTCCTAGTGACAACAGCGATTTTTAAAGATACCATAAGTACGATAGGTCTAAATGATAGCAATTAAAATAATCAAAACAACATTTTTATAGATTACGAATTCCAAATATGAACTAATTTCCTTTTAAATTGGTTGAAATTTTTTTTTGATCTTTACCCCCTTGGCAGTTCATCCAAAATTTTGGGCCTGAATTTAAACATTTTTTTGTACGAAACATATGAAGCTGGGCAATCGAATTTATTTCTGTAGCTAGTTATATTTGACTTATGTTAGGTAAACCTTCCATCAAATGATCTGTGGGAGTCATATTATTGTTTTTTTGAACATGAAAATCCCTATTTCCTTTTTGTTACATATTAAAAATGCGTCCCATTACATTAAAACCTTTTGAACATGGTTTGAAGGCGATAAATACGATCTGTTGAAATATTTCTAAAGCCGTTTTGTAATTATGTCCCTTTTCAATATAACTTTTTGGCATTACCCCCATAAAAGTAAACCATAATTTAAATATGGTAATATAGAGAACAATATAATTTATACTAGCTTGTTCCGGCAAAAAACATTTCACTTTGTTCAGTACAACACGACCAATATGTCTGTGAACATAGTTTGCCATACATATCTAGTGTTTTTTCCATGTTAAAATTTTCGTCTATTATGATTCCCAGAAACTTTGATTCTTCCACTCGAGAAAGTTTGCAAGCAACTCCATCAAGAAAAAAATATCAACAACCGTTGTCTTTATTTTTGTTTGAATCGAGTTTCCTAAGAACAATCAAATTTGGCTTCTTAGCTTTAAGATAGCTTATTTGCCTTGCTTCTACTTGAGCATTACATGCTGATAGCCACAGCAGCCGAGCAAACATCCCGCTGGGTTTATTGTTCGGACTGCCATTGTTTAGTTCTATTGTTCCAATAGAGTCCCCCCCCTCTTCAACAGACTGGCATAGTAGGCGTCTGTGAAATTTGATATCGCGGGTTTAATCATAATGGATGTAAACAAAAATGCGTGACCGGTTAGAAGTTTTTCCTGTATAACGTTTTCAGGTGGTATAAAGGAACCATTTTTTGACCAAAATCCTACACGGTCATCGATTTTTCTTGGGAAATTCGTACTAAATGTCCGTGTTTTCTAATGGCAGTAGTGCGTGAACTGATGCTGGTGTAATCCATGCACAGCGGGATGTTGTTGGCTGCTGTGCTGAATAGCATTTCGGCTGACATTTATCAACGCTTTTTAGAACTTAAAATTATTTTTGGGGGGGTGACCTGTTGGAACACTCTATCCTAGAATTCTACATTCACTAGAATTCTAACATTCAATACCTGCTTTATTTGTTTGTAACAGGCCCCGCGTCCCTCGACCCATGAGAATGCGGAACAAATTTAGATGAGCCCCTTTAAAGAAATTCATTAAAAGTCTTCAAAACTGCATTCCCTTTCTTTCTTTTAATTCGAAAAAATGATTAATTATTTTTCATATCCTGAGACATAGCTATCTCCCTGGCCAGGGTGTTTTTCATTTCTATTAATATTAAACTAAATCTCGACCATGCCAAAAATATGAATCAGTTCATATAATGTTCTTAAAAGTGCAAGTTTAGGAAGATATGATGCAAGGCATTCCCATTGTATGCACCATCAATTTTGATCTGATATGGCATCACTACCGGTATACATGCCGCGTTTGAAAGTCCATTTCTCTACTATGAATCAATGTTATTATCCATTAGTATGATAACGTAAAAAACCACCTTTGTCACATTGTCTAAAAGTTATCATTGAGTTGACAAGTAAATTTGTCAAACTGAGAAATCGTAATTTTCCAGGATTTGATACCATTTTGCGGAAAAAGCAACACGAAATACAGGGTTATGTGAGTTTCGCGAGAGTAAGCATGTACTATGCGAAGAAAATCATTTTAACCAAGCACGATAAACAGCTTTTCTAATTCCGATACTATGCACGGAATTATATTAATAAGTACCGTGTTCACTGTTGGAGCTATTGGATTACTATAAATATTTTCTCTACAAAGGGCTCTAAGATCTATCCATCTCTGGTTATTGAATATTAACAGAAGACCTTTTTATCAACAACTTATTGCGTTGTGCTGGCCTCTGTGTTATTGACATGAAACAAAGTCAAACGCACGATATGTTGCTGGTCAGCAAGTACTTATTAATTCCAACCAAGACGGATTCAATTTATATCATTTTCTATCTGTAAGCAGTCGCTCATTTCTTGCTAATGCTCCATAACTAGAAACCATAAATGGGCTAAAAGAGTGTCTTAATTGCAATTGGTGACCATCTTCTTATTTCACATCTATACACTTCATTACAACCACGGAGAAGGCGAGTACATGATTGTTAGTTGTGCAATCATCGGCTGTTTAAAATTTTCATACATCTGGATCTGGACGGCTACTTAAATTGATATCTAAGCTTAGAGACTGGGTATACAATATCATGTCTTCCCTGTTGTACCATCAAGCCATATAAGAGGAACTGCATTTGAAGATGAGTCAACAACAGTTGCCAACGAAACTTTCACACTTTAACATTAGCCTCTGAAGCAATGCTTCATTAATCAATACAACCACCAATTGATACAATAGCTACCACAGTTCTATTGCCCTGCGTTTTAATTCTGGGTCTCATTGGTCCAATCTTTTTAATTTCTATTGCGTACTCCTTCGTGTGCTGGATGTTAACAGTAACTATGCCTACTTAGCTAGTATTGCTGTAGCCGACATCGTCTTTCTAGTGGTTGGTTGGTTAGAACGTAACTACGATCCGGTACTTTTCACCCGTTGAAGGAGACCAGTCCATTTTGCAGTCTTTTCTGATGGATTCATGTGTTGATCTTGTCTTAGATCATCGCATATTTTTCAGCAATCTGCCTTAGTCACGTTTGTTTTCGTTTGAGCGAATACCTAGCCATATCGTTTACCCCTGAACTTTAGACTTGGACCCATTCCGAAAGATGAACGATTCGCAATGTAAGCATAGCTTGGATTTTAGGAGTCATATATTTGCATGTGCGACAATTCCAGGACGAAGTATTACGGTTTCTGTCTGTATATTTGGCCAGAAAGAAAAAAACTCTTTGTTTCCAGTAGTTGGGCTTTTGCACTGCGGTTGTCGCACGGAGTGGCGACTTCGTTAATGGCATCCAAACTCTATACGTTCTTTAATTGCTCTGATGTGAACACACTGTTCTTACATTGAGATTGTCAGGAAGCTTAATCCAAAGAACCTTCAGCATTGCGACAAGCAGTACCCTCGCCATAAAGTTCGCAATCAGGTAGCTCTCATGTTGTAATTACCCCCGGCGTTGTGTTTTTCCCCCCCCACCCCCCCCCCCCCCCCCCCCCCCACACCCACCACTCCACCCCCATTTTCTCCTCCTTGCCTTTCGAGATATTGTCACTATTGCATATGCTATCAGGATACATAGAAGCATTTACCTTGAACAATCCAAATAGAGCAACCATACTTCAAATAAGCCGGGTGATTAATGTATTTGAATTCCGCCGCTAATGCTGTTATTTATAACGTGGCAAGCACGCGAACAGACGGGGCCTTTTCGTACCGTTTTTCGGCAGCTTCCCGAGTTTAACTGCTCCTAAGCACTTTCAAACCTCTGCGTAGGTTGAGATCAAGAAGTGAAATGGCAGATATTTTGGACTGTTCACCCAAGACTAGAAAAGTAGACGAATGTTGACCTTATAATCCTCTGAACACGGCAAGCGACTAAGTCGCTCAAATGTGTCAAACATATTATTATGTTTCCAGGCATATTCAAAGAATCATCTTGAAAAATGCATCTAAATGAGTTGAAAACAAGCTAGGGTCTTTGCTGGTGTTGTTAGATGACTTTCCAAATAATCTGGAAGCATTTGAGACGCCGTCTCTAAAACTACTGACTTATGGTATACGTATTAACAGAATTGGCCAGTTGTTGAATGGTTAAGAAAAAACAGTTTACTGGGATATTGGAGTGTTGTTCTTACTAATCAAACCATTAAGATGACATACAATGAGTGAATTTATTCCTTCTATATAAATGAAACATGCCAGATAGCTTGAATGTTAATAGTCATGAATAAAAACAAACTTTGTCCTAATCTCAATAGATCACCGCACGTACTGTGCAACTTAACTCGCACAAACACCCAACCATACACTCACACACAAACAAGCCAATCCACCAATGGCGTCACCGGGGGGGGGCTGGGGCGCGCGGCCCCCTGCTCAGAACCCTTTGCCCGCCCACCATCCCTGCCATCCCCCAAATAAACTGACCGGTTGTACAGTGTCTATGTAGAAGGAACCACAATTTTGCCCTCTCATAAATGCCCTCGGCACCCCTTCTTCCCCCCCAAATTTGCAAAGGTCTTGTACGTACGCGCCACTGCCACCAACCTATTTGAGAATTTAATTCCTAAGGGCGCCAACTCCAAAAGCTGCTTTGTGGATATCTTTTTGGTCATCATGATTCCTTTGATGTTTCGCTCTAACTGCTGTCGACCACATTTGTTTCCAGGATCGGTCCAAACAAATCAACGGGGCTTATAACGCGGGGGATTCAAATTTTTTCTTTTCATTGTGCATTGTATCAGGTCCTGATCCCCTGTGATTTTTTTTGACCGATTGCTGGGGCAATCCTATTACGGTTACGGTACGTGTTGCTGCTTCTATAGCGAATTAACACCGCTGTCCTATGGGGTAATTGAACAAAACATTTTTGGGTTTCCAAACTACTGGACCGATTCAACCCCAATTTGTACAGATTTTCTAGTGATAATGGTGAGTAGATACATTTTGATAAAATCGGAACCATGATCGGATCGATCGCCCACCTTTAACTTGTTTAGGGTACTTTTTAAATATTTTTGTACATTGAGTAAGCCTATAAAGGTTATAATTTTGCCATAAAGTTATTTTGAAATGGCCGAAAAGCCGGGCCAACTGCCACTTTAAAAAAATCGAAGCAATTTTCAATACTTTACTATAGGTTACTATCATGAATATGTTGGGAAAAAAACGTGCGCTTGGCCGGACTCGAACCGGTAACCACCGGTAACCCTCCATATTAACTAGCACGGTCTTGACAACTGGCGACAAGCCTGGGTTGGTAGACAGCGATAGATATCATCTATAGGTGTTAGGTCGAAGGTGTCCATCGCTTTCCTAGCGGGCAGCATCAGAAGGGTAATATTTACATATACAATGGTATATTTGTTTTTTGAAATTTTAACTACTTAGGGCCTGGCCAAGTAGACTGATAATATTATTAAAATCTTTCCCTGGATATAAGCCATCGCCACAAGTGTTGAAAGAACATGTGCCGGCTGCTTGGGCGGACTACAGAACCTGCAATGCCGTATTACATCACGGCACTCTGCCAACTGAGCTACAAGCCTTGGATTGTATAGAGGAGCGATAGAATATCATCTATAGGTGGTTTATTTCCGAAAGGTGTCATCGTTTTCCTAGCGGACGCATAAAAGCGTGGTGCTATTATACGGGAGGTTGCCGGTTCGAGTCCCGGCAAGAGCACATCGGTTAATGGTTTTCTTTTTTTCAACACTTGTGTGCGCTGGCTATCTCCAGGAAAAGATTAATATAAACATCCTTGTCTAAGTAATTAAAATTTCAAAAACAAATATAAATTGATTGTCAATAACCTCATCCCTGGACTTACCTCAAAACGTTGAGATTTTTATATCACGGAACCATTAGTAGCCTAAGTCATCCAATGTGTCTTATCTTTTGTGCTAAGTCAGTCGTATGCATGACTGTAAGAAATTCGCAATTATTTTGTATTTTTCTGGGTCCATAAACGGACAGAAATACAGCACAATGGCCTCTGGTACCGAGGGAAAAAAACAATTGTTTTCATAGCAAAACCCAAAGATCGGAATCAATTTTTTGAAAGAAGGTTTCTCAAGGAATATCTAGTTACAATGATAAATAAAACAAGGAAAGCTTTTAAGTAAAAGCAACTCAATGCTAAAATACTCTTTGGGATTATATGTCATATTTCAATACAATGCATGATTCACTATATTTAAAAGGGACATAATGGCATGTGAAAAAAATCATAAAAAGGTGGACCCTTAACTTGAAAACCACTTTCACGAGTTTTGAAACATTTGGAATGTTTAATTCTGGTAAAACGTAAAAACAGGGAAGATTTCCAGGGGGAGGTGGCAGTTTGGGCAATTTCTGGAACCAGGATTCTGACATTACTGCCCAAGCATTACCAAACTTGAAAAGCTGTTGTCCATCAAGCCTTCACAGAGACATTGCTTACATTGTTATTGCTAATTCCGGCTAATTCACCTTTAACTTGCCAGATCAATATCTTACAACAAGCCCTAGTACATTGCCTGAACCCGGTGTAGAAGTATTATAATCCGCCGTAACTATAGTCCGGGAACATGGTGAACAATAGGGCAAAAAGTCGATTCAGTTGACGCTTTACGCAACATTAGTTTCACGCTTTATACCGTAATCGTCTATGGAGCCCGGATCGAGCCCCCGGAACTGTGGCTCCCGCCGGACTAATATCTGCTTTCACACGATGTAGAAGTAACCATTGTCCGGCGTACTCAAGTCCGGAACAATGGTGACCACTAGGGCAATCTATCAGTTGCTCTTTACGCAACATTAGTTTTCATCATTCACGCTTTATTAGTCCGTGTATCGTCTATGGAGAGGGCCCCCCGGACTGTTGCTCCCGCCGGCCTATATCTGCTTTCACCCGGTCTGAATGCTTTTTGAATTTTTTTCTTCCTGTTTTACTGTTTTAGAATTTCAACTCAAATTGTTTTCAAACACGTGGAAGTGAATTCAGTAAGGTCCTTTTCATTATATCAAATTTTTTTCATGCCATTATGTCCCTTTCAAGGAAAACATAGCTATCTAATGAACTTTACAATAGATTTCAACTCCATTGGTTAATGTATTGAAGTAGAGTAAATGAGATTTCATTCACCTCTAAGATTTGTTCAGTGTAAATGAATGGAATGTTCCTCCAATTTTGTTGTTTTCTAATCATTTACAAAAGAGCAAAATATTGCGACACCGTACACCTGTACAAGGGTGTCTCGAAAGAATTACCCCCCTAACTTAGGCGTCCATAACTTCAAAGTAAGTATCCACATTTGATAATTTAAAAAGAATCTCTTAACCACAATTTCCTTTGTTAACATTTTAATGTAAGCATCAATCGATTCGGTTCAGTACTTTTAAAGAAATAAGCAATTAGGTAACACATGTCAATGGACACTTCGTTCCAAGTTTGCTCACAATAATGCAGATTTGATGTTAACTTACGCTGATCACTCGTGTTAACTTGTTCAAGATGTCTTCTTTCATTCCCCAAACATGCCAAAGAACGGGCCTTGTTTAATAATTTTGTGGTTCAATGGCATTTTGTTAGTTTTATTATCGTAATAAAAAAATACCGTGACAATTATACACAAAAATCCAACAAGGAAAAACAAACATGGTCAATACAAGAATTGCTCATCTTTATTAGAAAACAACACCAATAAAACTGTTAGAAAATGTGAAATATGTTAGTTGAACTAGGGGGTGGCACTGCATAGAATCAATTGAGAAGTTTAATATTTATTAAACTAAACAATAAATGATTCACAATAGTCTTATTCAAATTAGACATCTTATGCCCCAATAAGATGTTGGATTCTACATTTAAATATTAAGGCCTGTGATTTGAATGCAAATTCAAAATTCCCGGTTTTAATACCGTATGAAAGTCTGGCACGAGACAGATGGTTGGTCATCATGTGGTCGCCATACAAAGGGCGTTTGCGCTTTTCAGATATGCCGAAACTGGTTCTTAACATTCTCTGGTCAGGCAGGAATGTAGATTAAGATTCCACAGAACTCCTCCTTGCAAGCAGACAATCTTGAACAATGTAAGAAGTACCGTGAAAAGGGGTACAAGTCAAAATTGGCGTCGTTGTGGAAGGCGGAGAGAACCGCCCGAAACTTTTTCCAGAACATTGCAGCCATCAGGCGGAATCTTGTCCTAAATCCAAGACAAAATTTGCAGACAGTAACAATGTGCCCACATCACAGATCAAGCCTTACAGGATTAACCGCTTAGACCTGAAATTTCACCTTTAAATGCAAAGGACGCATTCCCTCCAAGCAGCAGCATACCAACGCAGAATAAGCTTCTGTCAATCGCTCAACACAAGGCCTGCAAGGTTTTTTTCACTGAAATTATAGTTGGGACGAGGCAACGTTCAAGATTAACGGAATGTCCGCAACCATACAAGTGAGGCAACTACACAGACCATAACACTCCCCAAGAGAATTTGTCTTTGACGTGCCAAAACCCAGCAGAAAGTAACTGTTTGGATGGGGATGATTGGTAAAATACCATCATTTTTCTTCATTTTTTAAGTCGAAAAAGAAAGATGTAATTTCTTTTGTAATGTATGTGGCATATATGCTTGAACCTGAGTTGTGCAAAATATCAATTATTATCTAATAATTAAAAGAAAAAGAAAATGAATGAAAGCAGTATTGATGATTTCTCGCCTGTTTTATATGACCACTTTATATAAAAATTGGAACCCGTGTCCATTGACATGTGTTACATAATCGCTTATTCTTCAAAAAGTACTGAACCGAATTCGAGTGCTGCCTTACCTTAAAATATTGAAAAATAATGTTGTTTAAGATCTTTTTAATTTATCCAAATGTGATTACTCACTTTTGAAGTTAAGTTATGGTCACCAATCGTTAGGGTGGAATTATTTTCTGAAGCACCTGTATATCAAGTTCCCAAAAGTTGGTTTAAAATGAATTATTTGTCAAAAGTCTTATTAATGTTTGGATATTGCACTAAAAAAATAATGAATTACGTCATCATTTATATAATCAAAAAAATTTAACACCAACTCGCCTAGTAGGGGAAGTGTGAGTGAAAGAGTGTGCGCTTCCGGATTAAAATTGTAATTTTTGCACCCAAGTACTTTAGGTATTGATAATCCATAAAATTGATGGAAGCACTTGCCAATCCCCCTTAATGGCACCCGTTTGGGTTCAAGTTATACAGGGGTCAAAAATTTAAAATGTTCCGAATGTTGAAACGACACCATGTTTGGTTGGTTACAAGGATTCAAAAAGGTATAGTCTACACTACCTATGGCTGATAGTTCCGGAGTTACGGGATAAAAACTTGTAAAATGTTGAAAAAAAGTCAATTTGGTGGTACATGGGTCAAAAGTTAAAAAGTTGACTGATTCAGCAATATGTGGTGCAAATTGGTTCCTACCTTCAAAGGATTTGCAATAAGGTATAGATTGCCTTATCTGTTGTGCTAAGTTTTCACGTTATCAACAAAATTAGGTCACAGAGTCATAGGAATCTAATAGCTGCCATAGCTGTTGACTGAATTCGCCTTTTGGTTAACAACCAAGACAGGTAAGATAGTCAAAACTATTCCTATATTCATTCTATGAGCTAAACCAACACTGGAACCACATTTTACAAAATTGGAGCGAGCAATTTAACTTTTTGACCCCCTGTACAATAACCAAAATGACTTTTTTTTTACCATTTTACAGTTTTTACACCATAATTTCCAAAAATATAAAGTCACAGGTAGTATATACGAGAACTTCTTTGGAATCTTGTAACCAGCCAAACAATCATGGTGTGCTTTTCAACACAATCGGAACATTTTACAAATTTTACCCCTGGGTAACTGAAATCCAGGCTGGGGCCATGAAAGGGGTGTGGCTTGTGGGTTCATCAATTTGTTTTTTTTATTATTCAATGCATAAAGACTTGTGTACCAAAATGCTAAAGTACTTGTGTACCAAAATTCACAATTTTATCCAGATTTGCACACTAACTAACGATCTGTGCCTACAGTCTCCACTACTCATCTCCCAATTGGTGTTACTCTCTACATTCATAACTCTATTCACTATCGTACCAGGGATGACTCACAATGGCAAGGAAACTTATGTTGACACTCCTCAGTCGAAATCTCAGTTATAGAAATTAATATTACTCCTACTACTAAAAATACTATTGTGGGGTGTCATTATCGTTGCCCCACAGAAAACCGAATCAATTCATTTATAAACTGATCTTGACCAATGTTTATAGACAATTCGCTGAATGAAAATAAAAATTGCCTGATATCCCGGTTGATTTCAATATCGATTTGTTAAAGTATAATGATTCAAATATAGTTAATACATTCTTTGATAATTTCCAGAACAATGGCATGTGCCCTCTTATTGACCGCCCAACCAGAGTTACATCATCTTCTGCAACCCTGATAGATAATATATTTACTAATGTTTTTTCTCATCCAATAAATTCTGTTATGAGTGTGGTAGGCCTAACCGACCACTTTCCCATCTTTCAAATTACAAAAGCAACTCTGATTTCGTATAAACGACCCGCCCTTATCCAGCCGGTTATATAATCAGGATCGTATAAAGAATTTTCACACTCATTTGAACCTTATTGATTGGAACTTTGTTTCTGATATTGATAACACTGATGATGCTTATGATGCCTTTTTAAATAAATTTAATTCAATCTATGATTTTTATTTTCCTATAAAGCCCCATCGTACTTTAAACAAGAGTAGTATTAACCGTGGATCACACCTATTATCCTCAAATCTATCCATCACAGGAAAGAGAAACTGTACAAAACATATTGCTTATCCTTCTGATGAAAATAAAATAAAATTCACTACATATCGTAACAAGTTGACTACTCTTATTAGAGCTTCGAAGAAACGATACTACACTGATAAATTAGAGAACAGCAAAACTAACTCCAAGCAAACATGGAATATCCTTAATGATATCCTTGGTCGTAAAAATGGGCCTAAATTTCCTTCTGTGTTTTATAATGATACCCACTCTGAAATTACTGATCCTCGTAAAAAGCTGTAAAATTGTTGACTGTTTTAATGAGTACTTTGTCAATATTGGTCCCAATCTTGCCCGGAAAATCAATAAATGTAACTTTGATTATCAACATTTCCTCAACACTGCACCCTCACCAAATAATTCATTGTTTTTTTCACCAACAGACACCGACGAAATCATCACTATTTGTAAATCCACGAAATCTGGTACCAGTCCCGGCTTTGATGATATAAAACCCGACATTATAAAATACGTTCGTGGAATAATTGCCTCACCACTTGCTTATATATTCAATCTATCCTTAACCACTGGCTCTGTTCCAACCAAATTAAAAATTACTAAGGTTATTCCAATTTATAAAAATGGTGATCGTCATAAGATTACAAATTATCGGCCTATTTCAGTTCTTCCTGTGTTTTCCAAAATATCGACACGTATTATTCCACAACAACGCTTGTCTGCATTCATTTCTCGTTATGACCTTCTCCATAATTCCCAATTCGGTTTTCGTACAAATCGTTCCTCTTATGGCCACTCATGGAGCATATGATACTCTTGTTTCTACTTATACAGTAATACATACTCTCTGTGTGTCTCCTGCACCGCTCGAAGGCATTCGACACCTTAGACCACAATATTCTTCTAATAAGCTTAATCATTATGGAATTCGGGGCGTTGCCTTCGAGTTTGTTCAGAAACTATCTCTCCGATATTCTCACATTTGTTTCTATAAATGGTATTAATCATCTTTTTTACAAACCTCTGTTGGGGTTCCGCAAGGCTCAATTTTAGGCCCACTGCTTTTTCTTTATTAATATATAAATGAGATGTTACTCACTCTTCTAATTTTTCACATTTATCATTTTATGCCGATGATACTAACCTCACAAAAACCTCTCCATCCTCATTAATACTGTAAACCATGAACTCTGCAACGTGTCCAACTGGCTTAAGCAAATAAATTGTCTCTTAACAAGGTACAACTAATTAATGGTTTTCAAAATCAGACTTTAATACTCTATACCATGATATGAATAAAAATATGATAATAATCCAATTTCAAAAGTGTCGACATTAAGTTTCCCGATCGGAATTACCTTTGACGATACCCTCACTTGGAAGCTCCTACTCCTTAATGTGACTAATAATTGTTTCTAAATATTCTGGGATTCTTTTTCACCTTAACATATTTTAATCTCAATACGTTTATTTCGCTTTATTATCATGTTTTCTAGTTGTTCCGCATATTCAGTACTGCAATATTTGGGGCCGAGAAAAATACTGCCAAACCCTTCGGGATAATTCATCTAAAACAAAAGAACATTAAATGCGTACTCAGAGCTAACCTCTTCAGGAATCCACTAATGAAGGTCCAGGCACAATTTTGGTTGGTAAACATAATTCCCCCTGACGCCGAAAATGCGGAAAGGGCCCAACCCCCCTACAGAACCGTTAGACCTAGGAGGTTGAGAGAGCCCCACTCAAATGTGGCGGAATGGCCCATTATGGGGGTACCAGTAAAACAGTTTTATAATCCAAAAGTAACGTCAAGCTTTTTAAGATCAAATTGTCAAAACCATTTTCTTAGCATATTGCGCCACAATACAATTAATTAATGAATCACAAGGTTTCCTGCCAAAATAATAGGAAGGGAGTTCACTATCCAACCTTGGGATTTTGCTCTACTCTCCTCATGGAAATTGTTGGGGTAACTAAGGGTAGGTCACAAACAGAAAATTCATCTTCCTTTTCCGTTCCCAACCTGCAGCCTGTCAAAATTGTTGTGACCTTGAGCAAAAATGGGTAATTTAGGTGAACACCGTGCATTTGGTAAGTGCTGTTATACAGTGTATTTGCTCCACACTCATCAGTTTTGATGTTTGTATTGCACAGAGCTATTGACCATTTGGATCTCAACTGGGATTAATCAGTATTTTAATGTTACTCCTTTCTTTTTCATGGGGGGGAGGGCAAATTAGCCCATCTTAAAGTGAAATATATATTTCCTCGTTTCTTCTTCTTTTTATATGGACCTAATAGCAAAGTAAATTCTGCTGAAGGGTCTTTAAAGATCTAAAGCACTACTGCTGCTGTGACCATTAAACAGGCAAAATATCAAATATTTCCATGCCCCTAAAGGTTCCCCCCCCCCCCCCATTGTCCGCAATGAAACATAAGTCGCTAAAATTGCCTCAACTGAAAAACTAACTGAGACGACGGCGCCACACTGTAAACATTATTTTTACACTCATGTTGAGTAAAAATGTCACAGCTCTAATGTTGAGTAAAATCTTATCAAAGTTGAGTAACCTTACTCATTGTAGACTAAAGCTTAGGTCATTGTTGGGTAAAATATCCTCAGCTTTGTATAAGGTTTACTCAACGTTGACTAAGATTTTACTCAGTCAACATTAAGAGCTGTGGCATTTTTTACTCAACATTTTTTTTTGGAGTGCATGTATTTGGATAATAGACTTTATTGGCTCTTTAAAGAATCAGCAATTATGGAAATTTTGATTTATGCATAACGATTATCAGCCACATTAATTACATTAATGTATCTCTACTCTACTCTACCCCCCATCCATGCGGTCCGTAGTGCGCAGTGGCGTAGTACACTGTTAGAACACGGTTTAAAAATGTTGCTGTTTCAAAAGATGGTTGTTTTAAAGTGCGTGTTTAAGTTTTAAACAAAACAAACATTGTTTAGTTTGTTGTTATAACATGTTGTCTTAAACAAGGTTGTATAAGTTTTAAACAATTTTTTAAACAACTCGCCATCTTTAAACACCAACTGCTGTTTTACCCTGGTCACGCTCAACTTGTTAAAGTCATTAAACAAATGGTTTAATAAAAATTTTTAACAACTGATGCTTAAACCTTTTACACAAGTTGTTGTTATTTTTTAAACAAGATTGTATTGCTTTTTAAACCAGTTGCTTAATTTTTAAACAATGTTGAGCGATGACCAGGGTAAACAGTTTTGTTTAAAATTAAACAACTTGATTCACTATTTGTTCTAACAAACAGTGTAGACGCTGACTGTCGGGGGGGTCAATGGAGACTCAAGAGATTTCCCGATACCTATACTTGCGTGGGGGATGAGTAATGTACGAGGGGTTGGTCCTAGGGGGCGGAGCTCCCGTAACCGTAAGGTCCTAGGTTTTTCCATTTTAGAAGCTAATATTAGGTTTCAAGCACAAATTTAAAACCGTTTCCTTATTTTTCGTCCTCAACCCTCCTCTTTCTCTTCTTCCCCACTTTCACCCTTTTTCTTCTCTTTCTTTCCCCTTAATCTTTTCTTCCATCTTTTTTCTCTTCTTATTTTCCTTCCCATTTTGGTTCCCCTTCTCCCGATTTTATTGTGTGTTGTGTTGTTTGGGGGGGGGGGGAAGCTTGCCCCTGCCACCTGCCCCTCCTCCATGGCTACTGGTAGTGCGGCAGTACAAATTTGGGTAATTTTGGTTATTTTTTGCTTTTTTTTAAAAACTAATATTTTGAGTGTTGTGCTTGATTTTTTGTTTTTTGCCTGTTTCATGGTCACAGGCACACAGTAAGTGCTTTTAGATCATTTAAAGACGTCACAAACAGCAATTTACTTTTGCTATTAAGTCCCGATAATGGAAAACAAATATTTCACTTTTACGCTGGACCATTTTTGACCCACCCCCCCCCCGCCATGAAAACGAAAGGAGTAACATTAAAATGTTTGATTATATCCTACTTGAAATACAATGGTCATAGCTCTGTGAAATACAAACGCATAAACTGATTGAGGTGGAGCAAATACACCCACACTGTTTTTAAACAGCACTTAAAATGCACGGTTTCACCTAATAACTTACCCAATGTTGCTCAAAGTCACACAATTTTGATGGGCTGCCATTTGAGAACGGAAAGGAATATTAATTTTCTGTTTGTGACCTATCTACCCTTAGTTCCCCAACAATTATCCATGAGGAGAGTTAGAGCAAAATCCAAGGTGTATGGTGAACTCCCTTCCTGTTTTGGCAATGAAAAACCTTACAATTCATTTCATAAAATTTATTGTGCGCAATATGCTGAAAAATCTGTTTTGAGACATTATCTTAAAACTCTTTGGACTTTTGATATAAAAATGTATTCACTAACCCCCATAATGTGGCCACTCCGCCACAAAAAAAATTTTTTTGAGTGGTCTCTCAACCTCCTAGGTCTAACGGGTTTCTGTAATAAAGTCAATAGATTTTTCGCTCAAAAAGGGGCGTACCCCCCCCAAAAGGGGGGCGTGGCCATTTCACAGCCTTTTCGGCGTCAGTGGGAATTTGTTACCAACCAATATTGTTCCTGGACCTTCATTTAGGATTCCTGAAAGTTTAGCTCTACATATAATGCATACAAAACCATCCATGAGCTACTAGAGTAGCGTATTTGTAACAACTCTTCTTCATGTTCTTAGCCCCCTCGCCTCCATTATTTTGCCCTTTTTAAAAGTCTTACGATTATATTTGATAATACATAACTCCTCCAAATTGCATTTTCATGTTTGGGTCGTATTACATTTCTTCCCTGATTTTTTTTGACGCGGTATTTGTTAATGTATATATTCATGATTATGGTCCCAGATTCAGCTGAATACGTTAAAGCACCTTATAACGATCTTGGCCCGAAATAGGCAGACGTCAAGGCCCTCTCGTCTGGAATGCAGTCAGTCCTATATGAAAAGAACTCTTTTCTGTTGGTAGTTTCAAAAACAAATTAAATAAAAGATACCCATCACAATACTTATAGCTGATCTTCATATATATTTGCTCTTGTATTAATGTTTTCATTATGTATTGACTTGTTCAAAGTAAAATACGTTTAATTAATATAGTTTACCATATTTTTTGTATTAATAATCTGTCTTCAGCATTTTTTTGTTCTCGTCACTTGCTCTATTCAATAATGAGTGAGAACCCTCATCGGTAGTTTTAGGTCTGGTTCTCCGTTCCCAAGGGGTCACAATGTGTTTTGTAAAGGCACACGGCCTAGCTCCGCATTGCCTGGGATTTAACCATCATCCCTATGGAAATATGTATGGCGTCTCACTTAAATTGAAATCTGCTATAGTACCAAGCCAATTAGCCATTATAGAAACATATCCTATCACATATTATAGTTGTATTTTCATATATATTTGCTCTTGTTATTAATAATATTCTCATTATGTATGTACCCTGTTCAAAGTAAAATAAGGTTAAATTAATATAGTTAGGCCATATTGTTTTTGTGACTTAATGATCCTGTCTCCAGCATTTTTTGTTTTTGTCACTTGCTCTATTCTAAGCCAATTAGCCATGTTAATCATGTGCAAATGCTAAATATGGTTGGCGTAACCTTTCAACCATATTCTCTATGCATTGTCACGGTCAATATTGTTCACAAATATGTTTTGACCTTTATTATATTTTACTTTGGACAGTGTAATTAAGTCCGTTTTTTTTAATTACTGCCAGTGCCAACATTAGCGTCTGTCTCGTGTTGTTTAGTCATGCACATTTTGTTGTCTATCGTCACTGTACTTTGTCATTTTCGTCCTGCACCCATTTTTTTTTGTTAGTAACTTTTTTCGGTGGCCATAACTTTCGAGCTCTGCTCTACTTTGGTCAACCCACCATTGCTTAATCTTCTGTATACTTATTAGTTGTAATGGTGAATAAACTGAACTGATCTGAACTACGCACATTTCAACTCGAAACGTGCCGGTGTAGAAGTAATTATTGTCCGGCGTACTCATAGTCCGGGAACAATGGTGAACAATCGGGCAATCGATTCAGTTGACTCTTCACGTAACATTAGTTTCACGCTTTATTCCGTTATCGTCT
The DNA here is from genome assembly GCA_023653785.1 of Ophioderma brevispina. NCBI lineage: Eukaryota > Metazoa > Echinodermata > Ophiuroidea > Amphilepidida > Ophiodermatidae > Ophioderma > Ophioderma brevispina. Next base: position 19,782 of record JAMKCH010002689.1, read on the forward strand.
ATGGAGCCCCGGACTATGGCTCCCGCCGGACTATATCTGCTTTCACACCGGTTTACTCGCACTCGAACTCGTAACTAGCAACTCGCATCTCGTATATAACTCGCATCTCGTATATAACTCGCAACTCGCAGATTATCCAAACTCTTTCTCATAAGCGCGCCTCCAACTTCAAAAAGGTCAAGGTCTTTTCTTATCGCTGTGTCAATACTACAGGAGGCAGTACACTCTCAGCTCCCAATGAATGGTTTAAAATAATAATTGTTCTTGTTTATGCTGGGAAAACAATTACTCAACATAAATTTAATTGCATGTGGGTGAATTGGTAAGTAATTCAAGCAGCTTCAAGCTTAGGTTAGATATGCATTGTCGTTAATATATTATTAATAACCAACAACAACCAGTGACCAGTCAAATGCATTGCTTGCATTGTGTACACATATACATAATTATTTGTCTGAAAAAACGGCGGTGGAGCGTTCACCTAGAGCGTTTATTTGCATCCACTTTCCGTACGTGATTCTAGTGAGATATTCACAATCGCTGTAGTACATATTGTCACTCCTAGTACATGGGGAAATGTAATTAAAGGTGCAACAAGAGATTTCATATAATGGGTGTCTCTAAAAATATGAAAAATTATGATTTTTGCACTGGTAGCTTTCTAAACATATCCCCCTCTGGAAGGATTAGGCTGAGAACCGTTTCCTTTGTTACAAAAATTGTGAAATTTCTAATTTCGTATAGGAGCAAATAGGAAATTCAGCCTAGGTTTAAGCCTACCAATTCGCCTTTTGTTTTCAGTTATTTCTGTAGCCAAATAAAAGGTGGGGAATCTATTGAGTGTCTAATCTATATGAAATCACTGCATATCACAGAAAATATGGACGACTAGAAATTTCTCATTGCTCCTTTAATATAAAGCAGGCTTTAATTTGGTATTTGCCTCAATACGAAATTAGAAATGTCACAATGCAAAAATCAGGCTTTCAATATTTGTAGGACACCTGATATGTAAAATCGCTTGTTGCACCTTTAATGCTTTGATTTTTTCATACACAATTTTGACACCAATGTTTTTGCAATACAGAATTTGAAAATCATGGGTGTCATTTTTTTAAATGTGTTCTTGGGTGTTTTATAAGAGGGAAAAATTTGTATAGGGGTAAACAATATTAAAGTGTTTAAATTGCAATTTGTTCTAAAATTTATACCAATCTCTTCCGTTGCTCTTACAATGTCTTAAGGTTTATAAAAAGGTATAGTTTGCCATATTTACGACCTATATTGTTTTAGTACAATAGGCTCAAGAAAGTTCAAGGTCATTATTTATAAAATGGTCCGATCTTGTTGAAACTGTTTTCATGGTTCATGGGTCATACTAAATAAGAAAATGTCCCTAGATCTGTGTTTCCCCGTTCAAAAAGTGTTCTTATCTATAGATATAGTGGTCCCCATATCATGAACTGTGGACCAGGCCATACTTGCCCTCTTAATTATCATAAAAACGTCATTGACAACGCAACTGTATTCTTCGTCGCGCTTCTTTATAGGGTAAGACGAACATTTGCACTTTTTAAATCTGAAATCTTTACCCCCAGTGTGACCTTGGAAACAAGAACCCTTTTTGGGCCTTGGTAAACCTCTTGTACTATAAGCCTCAGATAGGGCAAACTCGGTAATCCTTGAAGGTACTAACATGATGGTATACTTTAAAACACATGTTTCTCCCATTTCATACTTTGACCCCTGTATACACTTTCCCCCGAATACATCCAAGAACACATTTTAAAAAATACCCCATGATTTTTTGGAATCCTCATACAATTTTGATTTTAAAAAACCTTGGTTTGCAAGATTGTTATTTAATTTTCACAAAAATACCGTTCCACTGTACTACTTTCAACCCCCAGACTCTACTCATTCGGTTTTGCGAGTTCACAACCGCGCTTACGTAGCTTTAAGTTGCTGATCTTCCATATTGATCTACGAGTAAGCGAATGGAATAAATCGTGGCCGATTTGTTCAATTGAAAGGATCCATAAAGAGACAATAGGATGTCGGCATTTCAATTATTATCACTCACAAAGAGAGTGCGTAATCGGGACCATGTAGGTACAAGAGATGAAGAGTGGACGCCAGAAAATAAAAAATCCTTTTAAAGTGCATAAAACGAGAGGTATATAAAGGGGATTATCCTTATTGTTGAATCAATAGATAGAATGTGTGCGAGATGCCTTGATGTTAATGTATGTTATCCGGCTTATCGGTAGGACTGCTCATTGCCTCTTCACTCGTCATACAGAATTTAACATTCGTCTAACTAACTTGACAAAGACTAGTAAAAAAAAACAACTATGCCAGGCCCTTTAGCAAAAGTATGCGCTTTTATCAACTTTGTCGAATTGTAAACTTCTTCTTGTGATCACAGAAGAAGAAAGTTGAAAAGTCAAATCTTTGAGATTTTATCTAATCAAAAGATTGCAATGTAAATCTAAAAGATTGACTTTTCAATCTTTCTTCGTCTGTGGTGAGCGCACACTCAATAAGATTGGAATTTCAAGAGAGTACTTGAAATAAATTTGGCTATCACATTTTCCTTGCATTTTACAAGTACAATTTTTCCATTCAGCCAAGGATTATGGTAGTGTTTTATGGTAGTGTGTACAAGCCAAGGCGGAAAAACTACCAAGTATTTCGCATGTGTGTAAACCTTGAATAGTTCACCCCTGAATCCCACTTGTCACTATAGTGCTCTTTTATATCTATATGGAGGGGGAAAGAGAGGGAGATGAGAGCGAGGGGAGGAAGAGTGAGAAAAGATTAAGAGAGATGTAAAATTACAGTGGCGCCTATTATGATACGGCCGCGCGTACTGTAATTATGTAGACAAACATTTTTGCAGGATTCCAGAATGGCATCAGAGGGGAGTAAGCGAGAGAATTTTACGCGAAAAAAAAATCTCCAAAATCGTAACAAATGGTTACCTAAGTCTGCGCTAGCAAGTTGGACACAGATGGTTGTTCGGAGACACTAGCGTCATCGACGAACCGAAGACGTGTGAGGAGATCTGTTCCGCTGGTGGTTGGAAACAGGGGTACGTGTGATATAATTCAATAAATAGAAATAATTCCAAATACTAAGGAAAATTCTCGAATATTCTCACCAAAATGGCTTTGACACTATTAGACATTGGAACTTACTCATATTAGAGCAAGATATTTAAATATATTTTTGTATATATCTCTCTGTATGCAATGTCAATGTTGCATATTCAATTTTAGTTAGAAGGAACCGAAACTTTAACCTCATTCAAAATGAAAAGTTAACCTTAAACAAATCATACTGATTGAAGAAGAGCAATTTGCTTTCGCTTGTATTTGTAGCATATTTTGTATGTGTGTGTAAATATGTTCCCTTTTTGAAAGGGATGAGAAGAGTCAGAATTACTATATAATGTTTTTGTTTTTTCGAGGTTAACTCGAATGCATTTTTCTCTCCTATTTTCAGATACGTAAAGGAATGGCTTGGTGCTGTTGTATCAGGCGAGATCCTAGAAGTCGATTCCACGGGAGAGAAATTCTTTCTTCCTCCGCACCGCCGTGCAGCACTGACACAAGAGACACCAGGGAGCGATAACTACGCTTGTCATGCTTTTGGAGTGGTAACAATGACCAACTCTTTCAAGAACATACTCAAATTGATGAAAAATGACGATCCAAAAGATGGTAAGCCTTCACAAACATAATTCTCTCACCACATTTAACCCCGAAACATTTACTGCAACAAAATATTTTAGGGTCGATTCAGATAATCCGACAGTGACTTCATCTGTTCATGCCTAGATATTCACCCAGAAGAGTCCAGGCTTAATACTGATACCAGAAATACGGTTTGTAAAGTAACACACAATAGATACGACGAAAGAGCTGCGATTCGCACAGCCTTACTTATGCTTTCATCTCGTCTAAGCCCATATTTTAACAACAATTACAATTTCTCAACCATAATACCAACTATGGGAATAGTTATGCGGAACAGAACCGGTTACTGGAAATATTATTATTGCGTTATTGGTAACAACGGCAAGTAATTGCATTGATAAATAATTTGTATGTTCTTTTTCTCAGACAAACAAACGGCAAAACAGGAAGATCATGGTCATGCGGGTCAACATGAACATGGGCCCGAACCTGGGCATGGACATCAACACGGGCATGGCCATCAACACGGACATGGGCATGGACACGAAGGTCATGGACATGAAGGACATGAACACGGGCACGAGCACGGACACGGACATGGAGGTTTTATGGAGTGGTACAAGGACGCTTCCGTTGATTTCATTGGTAGCCACCTGCTATCTGGCATTGTTCCCGCAAATCAAGGTCTCCAGGAGTTATTAGGTAAGCTAGCCTTCAGGACAATCTACTCTCCACTTATTACACTTTTCGTCAAGATTTGAAAAGTCATGCCATTCGATTAATTGATCGAACTTTTTTCTCTATTTTCTATATCAGAATCGGTACGCTTACATGTTAGCTAATAGAAAGACAAAACGTGCAAAAGAGGCCATTTGTTTTAGTTGTGTACATTGTACATTAAAAAATAAACTAATTGTTTTTGAATTACGAATAGTCCAATTGGATTAGTACAGAACAAAAAAGTAGGGTTTGATACAATTGTGATTTTTATGAGACCATTTTCCAAACCGAATTCGTACAGATAATTGTTTTGTTTTTCTTGTGTTTCTTTAACTTCTCTATCTCTCCTTCTCTCTCCCCTCCTTTCTCTTTCTCCCCCCCCTCTCTCTTTCTCGCTCTGCCATTTTATAAATTAGACAAAGGCGCTAAGATTCTCGAAATTGGATGCGGTCAAGGTGCGGCTTCCATGGCCTTAGGCAAGCAGTTTCCAAAGGCATCCGTAGTAGGTATCGAGATCACTGAAGATTCTATCAAGGCTGCCCAAGCCAACTTGGAAAAGACGCCACTGAAGAACGTTTCCTTTCAAGTTGCAAATGCCAATGAGCTGCCTTCCGATTGGGCTGGACGGTTTGACCATGTATTTGCCAACAAAGTGATACACCACACGATACCATCCAAAGCTCTGCGAGAGATCCATAGAGTCTTGACACCAGGTGGCACCTTCACCATGATCGAGATAGATTCGCGACAATCAATGGTGGATAACCCCAAGCTGCATAATGGCGTATGGCTATACATCTTTAGTCTTATGTTTTTCGCAACAATGGCAGAAACGGACGAAGGTCATCATGGGTCGCACTTTGAACATGCAGGGGGCGAGGAAGGGGACAAGATAACGGGATTTTTGTGGAGTAGGGAGCGAATTGAAAAGGCCATCAAGCGGGCTGGATTTCAGGATTACGTCGTGACCAAGGTTCCCAACTGGGTATATGAATCTATGTATATCTGTAAAAAATGATTTCTGAAAGTATTAAATCATAGAACATAATCGCATAGCCGGAATGTTGAACTCAAGACTGTTTTTACGTCTTCATAATATTGCGAAACATTTTTTTTACATTTCAAGAATAGCATTTACCTGCACTTTTTACAACTGCTTACAACGAAACATGGACACGACATGTTGTATCCTTTAATAATTTCACCCTGTCTTCATTCTGAATGGTGGTTACACTATATAATTTATCCCGTTTAGGCTTAAATGGTAATTAAGGGAAGTACTACTACAATGATAGATGTGAAAAAAATGCTTTTAATTTGCATATCCTCAAAAACCGCTCACTGATACACAAAACAAGTTCCAAAACACAACTGCACTGACAATTTTTCACAAATATTAAATTTCAATTTGCTTACAAAAGATAGCTTGGGCCATTAAAAGAATAGACATATATATTACACATAAACATAACGTACCCAAAACAGATAGAGACATTAATAAGAGACTAAAGACATCTAGGTAATTTGCAGGCTATCTTTAAGTTTACCGTAACTTTAGTCAACATATGTGTCTATCACATGAATATCATAGACTCATAATCATCGATATTAAAACCACAAAGGTCACAGACCGGTCAAATAGGGTGGATGCCGTGGGAATCAACTCCGGCGTGTGTTTTCTTGTGTTAAACGCCATTTCTGTCGTCTGCTGAATGTCGTCGGAGTCATTTTATAATAAAATCGTTCTGTTTACCCATAAGGGCGCTGATTTAGTCTTAATCAGTTCAAATGAGGGCTAATGTATATAAAAGCTTTACAACCACGCAAAAATATCAATTTTGAAAAATCTTGAAGGCGCACTATTTTTCAAATGTGTGAGTGTCTCTTTTAAGTATTTAGACTACCTTTTTCCTAACGTTACTTTAAAAAAAAACATTAAAATAAAAAAGAGGCAAACTAAGAAACAACGTAAATTTCAGGGGGAAAAGTAAAAAGGTAAGTACAACATCCAGGTAGTTTGGATCTTTATTAATCTTTCCCTGGAGATAGCCAGCGCACACAAGCGTTGAAAAAAACATGTGCGCTTGGTCGGATTCGAAGCGGCGACCTCCGCATTTTTATTAACACGGCGCTCTAACCAACTGAGCTATCAAGTCTGGGTTGAGAAGAGCGATAGATATCATCTATAGGTGTTAGGTTCGAAAGGTGTCCATCGCTTTCCTATCGGATAGCATCAGAACGGTTATATTTACATATACAATTTATATTTGTATTCGCTAATTTATGAAGATATTCAATTGATATTCGTTTGTAATTTGCTTGGGTTTTTCAAAAATTGTTATCCCTTAAAATTTGTTTGAAGTTCCGAACTCAAAGGGTGGGAATTTAAAATGAATTATTAAGCAATGTCCGCGAAAAGTTTGTAATGAACTACTGTGTGGTGTCATGAAAGAAGTCACGTGATACAAACTTGAACAATAATATAAAACCTGAATATAATTAAAAAGTACACTACAGCACGTCTATTTTGATAAACTATTATGGTTTCAACCTGAAATATTTGTATAACAAAAGAACAAATGTGTACTTTGTCTGTTTCCTGAAATAGAAATAAATATCTAAGAGTCGGAAAATGTGATTGGTCTTTTGTTGTGCGACCTTTGGTCGTGTGTTTTAATGAAGTTTAAGGTTTAAGAAGCAATCTCCTCAACAGAGATTCTTCTGTAGATCCTGCAGTAATGAGTCAATTTCCCCACCAACATGCCAGGGACGAACTCAACACACCTTTAGAGGTGAGTAAGAAAGCAATTCACTAAACCTCTTCAGGCAGATCAAGCAGGAAAGGAGGGTATTCCAGCTGAGATGTACAAAGCAGCGGCCAAAGCCTCCTGTCTCTTCATGATTATTCTTTGTTTGTTGTTTGTTTATTTCTTCTTATACTTGGGTCCATATTCAGAGGGGAAATTTAAGTATCCTCTGTTTCTCAATCTCCAAACCATTGGGAAGGAGGAAGCGTACCAGCACTGTATAGCGTTTGGGACCCAGCATTCAGCAACCTCCTCAACAGAGATTCTTCTGTAGATCCTGTAGTGCAGAGTTCCTAGCAATTTCCCCACAACATCCAGGGACGAACCGCAACAACCTTTAGAGAGGTGAGTAAGGAAAGGCAATTCACTAAAACCTCTTCGGCAGATCAAGCAGGGGAAAAGGAGGAGTGATCAGCTGACAGTACAAAGAAGCAGGACCCAAAAGCCCTCAAGGTCTTCTCATGATATAATATCAGTGCAAAGAATTTTTATTTCCCCCAAAACTGTCTTGAAGAAGAAAAGCATGCCGTTGATTTACGTGAGCGCTGATTGTTTCACTATTCAAGCAAAAAGGAAGCAAAGCGGACTGTGGAAACTATAGGGGTATCTCACTCCTCTTCATTGCCGGGAAGATATTTGCACGAGTTCTCCTAAACAGGCTCATTCAGGTCTCGGAGCAGATTCTTCCAGAGTCACAGTGTGGATTTAGACCAGGCCGAAGCACCAACGACATGATTTTTGCTGTGCGACAAATCCAAGAAAAGTGCATTGAGCCAAACACGCCTCTCTACTGTATCTTCATCATGTTCATTGATCTAACAAAGGCTTTCGACACAGTGAACAGAAGGGCACTGTGGATAGTTTTTCAACGTATAGGCTGCCCCAGAAATTTGTGAATATCATCAACCTCTTTCATGAGGTAATGAAAGACCAGGTACGTCGAACGGAGAGTAACTGAAGAAGTTGATATCAGTAAAGCGGTTAAGCAATGGATGGGTAATGGCACCAGTCCCTTGTTAACTCATCTTCACTTGGCAATTTAGCTCACGCCGTTCAAGAACTCGACAAGAAGTGTACATTCGATGGCTTCAATATCAAGGAAGCTTCGTTTGCGATGAATGTGCGCTGATGGCAATTCGGAAGGTGACCTTCAAGCGATACTCGACCGCTTCTTTGAAGTTTCAACATTGTTTGGTCTAAAATTAGAAGTTCTTCACCAGCCTGCGCCAAACTCGGTCGTTCCTGCACCAAACATCACAATCAATGATACATATCCTGCTAATACATGTATTAAGTTTCAAGTGGCTGGTCAGCACACGATGGCTCCCTTGACAAAAAAGTAACACGCGCATCAACAAAGCAAGCCAAGCTTTGTGAAGACTTCGCAACAAAGTATTAAAACCAGCACAACATCCGCTTATCACCAAGTTGATATCTTCCATGCAGCATGCAGTGGTCATCCCTTCTCTCCTCTACGGATGTGAGACCTGGACGTTGTACCACAGGCACAATGCAAAAGCTCCACATGCGAGCTTTACGTTCAATATTAGGAATACGCTGACAAGATCACGTGAGCAACATCGAAGTCATGGACCGCGCAGGCTTTACAAGTATAAAGTCAATGCTCATAAAGGCCCAGCTACAATGGTAGGCCACGTCATGGATGAACACCGCATGCCTATACAGCTACTTTATGGTGAGCTCACCATCGGGCAAAGACACCGAGGTCGACCAAAGAAACGTTTCAGTAGCTTAAAGGCCAATCTTCAGTGAAGTAGCATCAAACCTAATGAGCTTGAACAGCGTGCAGAAGTAAAGTCAAGTTGGCGCTCTCTAGTTCATCAAGCCTCTGGTAACTCTTAAGAGGCACGGCGAAAGAAACTATAGTAGATTCAACCCATCGTGTCACCTCTAGTACTTTTCCGAAGGTATGGGCATTTGAATGAGGGGCATGTGCAGTCATTTGGAAATTAGCATTCCACGCTAAATCTATTGGTACATGAAGGCGATTCCACAGAAAAATCAATTCTATGCTTAATGAAAGCATTCAAGTCAACGTAAGCGCACTTCTCTCAAAAACATTCTGACTAATCGTATATTCAATAACAGGTTAGTTGTACTGCTTTTGAGCGCTCCTGTCTGCATGTTATGGATACGAAGGAACACATAAGTCTTTGCTCTATGTGAAAATGAAGTCATAATGAAAGGCCAGATTATCTTAGCTTAGTTTCGTTCATGAAACAGGCGAATTGAGCCACATGTTTTCTTTTTCTGTCTCCTCTCCCAACTAATCGACGCGGTCCAAAGCTTTTCCTCTGGTGACACGATGGGTTGAATCTACAATAGCCGATGTGAGAGAAAAAGCAGCAGTTCAGCATCTACTGCCACGACATCATTGGACTTCCAGTGTACCCACTGCCCTAAACTCTGTGCATCCAGGCTAGGGCTTCACAGCCATCTTCGCACTCATTGCAGAAAACTGTATGTTGCCATCGTCTTCGAATATCGATGGACAACCTATAACAAGAAGGGAAAAGGAACGAAAAACGAACCTCACTTAGCTGATTGAAAATAAGAATTTAATTGAAGTCATAATGTAATGTCAACTGAGTATAAGAATAGTCTTCACAGGGTGTCAAAATATTTTTATTCTCGGGTTGTGTCACTTCAAAACAGAAGTGAAACGGCCATTTACTTTCTGTAAATATTTCTTCCTATGCAGTTTACTGGTCTTGAAAACAAGAAGCCTCTTGTAACATATTGGATGAATATAAGTCCCAGGTTATCTATCAGATCCGATATTACGTTCTCTAATATTACATAGCCAATGCCATTGTGAAACTGAAAGAAATGGGGACAGGAAGCTAATATACTGGTTATTCCTTAGCCCTAACAAACCACCCCTAATTTCATAACAAACTCCTAAATACCACAAAATACCATTGTCATTGGACTGCTAAACCTCCAAATATTACAAAATACCACAGAGGAATTTCATGGTTTTAGGAATCCCAAATATCACAACATGGCATTTTGTAGTATTTCCGAGTGTTAGGGTAAGTACGATGCAAACCAGAGCACTGATCTCTATACAACGGATTGGCTACACAACAGTAAAAAGATGAGTGAAGCAAACGGCGGACATCTTGGTATACTCAACACAATAGCATTCCAGAGACACCTGTTTGACAGAAGTTGTATCTAGGGTGCCCGTTTTAGGGACATGTCATCCCATAGAGCTCACTGATTCTGTATTCTGTTATGTCGCTTATCCACATTTCAATGGGTATGGGAACATATTTTGTGTATAAATGACCAGCTCTTAACCTCCTGCTTAGGCTCTTCTGGGATTACCAATATAGCCGTCAGTCGCTTCTAGTACAGGATCAAGGTTACCAATCACATTTTCAGTTAACCAAAAATTTCACAGGAGATATAAAAAGTATAGCATTTCATTTCTAAAATTTAAAAGTGCAAATAATCAACCCTGAGGATAACATAATTGCGGGATGTGGACACGCTACACGGAATGGGAATAGGGCTACTTCATCGCATTACCTTTCCAAAATGAATTGATTGCACGAAAAGTAAATAAACCATTGACTGAGTACATTAGACATTGACCTCAAAAAGTATATCGTGTAAATATCGCTTATTAACGATACAGGTCAAATTATTCCACTATTATTACCTATAGACCGTATTCAATATGACGTCAGCCACCAGACATGTTGGTGGACAAGATGCATACATTCCAGGACTACAATACATTCACCTGTCAATCGATCCATGTTTAGCGATTGCACAAGGATCATTGACAGGTGAATGTATTGTAGTACTGGAATGCATCTATCTTGTCCACCAACATGGCTGGCTATTGAATACGGTCTATAAAGCTCTTTCTACACGGTGCAACGACCATTGTAATCTCATCATAGTGCGCAGTTCACACTCCATAGAAAAACGTTTTACACAATTTGGCACTCGCCAGTGGTGTACGGATCATCAATTTAGACCATGGGGCTAATGACAGACACACTGCAATTCCTCCATCTGCACGATTTAATTATTTGTGTACGCAACAGGTACTAAACATAAGTGTGCTGGGAGTGAGGATTTCTGGATACTCTTGTAAGGTCGACTTTTCAAATACAACCAAGTTCTAGGTAAATTCAGAATTTATTAACCATTTCAGTGTCTAGTATCTAGCTTTTATTACTATATGGGCTATGGCCACATTGAAAAAAATATTATTACAAGTATTCTATAAATGTTAAATACAACCAGAAAAAGTAGGTACAGGAGGTTAAGTTGAACATTTATTAATCTTTCCCTGGAGATGGCCAGCGCATGCAAGTGTTGAAAAAAAAACCGATGTGCGCTTGGCCGGACTCGAACCAGCAACCTCCGTATTACTAGCACGGCGACAAGCCACGGTTGGTAGAAGAGCGATAGATATCACCTATAGGCGTTAGGTCCGAAAGGGTTTTTGGTGTCCACGCTTTCTATCAGGTAGCTCAGAACGGGCTATTTACAAATACGATTTATATTTGTTTTGAAATTTTAACTTACTAAGTTATCCAAGGAAAATAGGAAGCAGAAAATTTATTAATTTTCCTGGAGATGGCCAGCGCACTTAGTGAGAAACAAAAAATGCGCTTGGCCGGTTCGAACGCAACCCTCCGTATTACTAGCACAGCGCTCATTACCAATTAAGCTAACAATCAAACCAGATTGGTAAGGGAGCGATAGATATCATTATATGAAGGTCCGAAAAGTCCAAATCAAACAACACAGTCGTTGTATGGTCCTAAAACCTGGGGTGTATTTTTCACCGTGGTACCAAAAATGTCCAGGTTATTCAAAGGTCACGGGCGAACAAGGGGTCAAAATCACCTGCAATTGGGTCATGGTAAGGAAACTTCGTTGGTGTGGTCAACATTCAGAACCCAAAATTTGTAAAGGTTTATTCAAAGTCAGTGGGTCAATTAAGGTCAACAAACTACAAATGGTTGTTGTATGATCATGGAACTTGGTGGATTGAGTCAACATTGACTCCCGATTTTTTTCAAGTCAATCAGTCACCAAGGTGTACAAATGCTATGACAGGATCCTTGGTAGTTCAAGAACCACTTATTGACATCGCAATCATCCTGTGATATTAAAAAAGTTATGTTACTTTTCTCTCCTTTTACTACCGCGACGGGCGGACCTTCCAGTATATTTATTTTCTTTCCAGGAGTCGTGGTGGATTAGTTTATGGTTTGCCATCATTGCCACCGGCACAATGCACTACAGTTGTCAAAAAGTTATCTCGGCATGTTTTTCGATTAGCATTCTTCCAAAGTCGATAATTTTTCAAGTTTTTAAAATAAACATTTTGTTTGTCTATGTCTGCATCTTCATTTTTAACACCTCGCTGGTAAAAAAAGCATGCAAAATGCCTGAGAAGCACGCCTGAAAGACACGTAAAACCCCAATAACCAAAAGTTGCAGTTGTTTTTGGGTGACAAGTACAAACGCCAATTACGTTAGTTGTCTTGATATATAAAAAGAGGGGTTTTAGAGTGTTGAATGGGCGAGATTGTGGTTCAGCGTGTTCGTGTGCAGTACACTGCAATGCCGGAAAACTCTAATAAGTGCAACTTTGGTTGTGGGGGTTTGCGTATTCTGCGTGCCACCTTCGTCATTTGAAATGCTTTTCTACTGCAAGGTGTTTAAAGTGAAAGAGCATGACCTAGTCAACAAAATGTATAGCTTTAAAACTTTCAAATGATCGGACTTGGAACAATACTGATAAAAAAAAAACTTATGCCGAGATACTTTTGTGCCAACTGTATGTAACTATACTCATTGACCCGTGTAGTTATTGATTAGAAATACAAATATAAGCCTATAACATAGATTTTTTCATTATGGCTAATTAAGTCCATTTTTAACTTTGATTTGGCAATTTGATCTTAAAATTAGGAACTGTGATAATTCTGTCATTTGTTGCACATAAACAAGTTAGGAAGAGTAAAGAAAATGAGATGTTTGTGTTATGTTCTTGTGGTTGTGGTGTATGTATGCATGCATAGGTCAATTGTTTGTAATATGTTTGACGTGGGGATAAATTGCAGATAACATAGGCCTACTCATTGTTCTGCCCTGTGAATTGTGGGGGGGGGGTGGGGGGGGGGGGCAGGGTATTAATTCTATCTGGTCTGAGGTTTGTCTGGTTACAAATTAAATTTCTGCAATAGTAGCAGCAAGGGCAAACAGCAGCAGAGTAGCAGAACCACAGCTCATAGTGGGGGGGGGGAAAGTAGACATGACTTTTTGATTTGGGGCATTGGGGATTTTCATACGGTACCAACACCCGTATTGATTGGCGTTTTAATTTTGCTGTTGCTGTTAGGGAGCTGGCATGTCCTTTCCCCTTTGAGTCTATTCACATCAACGTAAAGGTGGCGCACCACTAAATAGTTTCGGCAAAATCTCTCGTAATCCTAGTACTATCTTCTTTCTACTTCCTAATTACATTTACCTTTTTAAGCTTTTTTTAAAAGCAATGCGCCAACCTGTTTTTAGGCGAGATCTTTTTGTCAACTCTTTGGCAGTAAAAGTAAAATTTGTCAATTGAAAGCTGTGAATATCTTGCATTGAATCTAATATAGGAAAAGCGCGATTGTTTTTTTTTTTTTTTTACAAACAAAAATCGTAGGGAACTACAATCTTTCGCAGGGTGATCCTCGTGTGAATATTTTGGCCTCGAAATTAATGCTCCAGAAGCATATGGTCCCGGATCATAAGGATCTCGGAGACAGAAACCCGGCCTTGAATATCGCGTCCTTCTGGTTGTAAAAGGGGCCGAGCTATCATCGCATATGGCGTGTGGTCCGACGGGTGACCCAGCAACAGCAATCACTTCTGGTGCCAATCAGGGCAGTTCATTTTTTTCCGCAGTAAACTCATAGACCAGGACTTTGGCGCCCGTCAAGGGTTTCTGTCTGCCCCGACTCAATGTTCCTGGAGCATAAAGAATGGAAAAATATCCTGCAAAAAAAAAAAAAGAGCTGTCGACTATTCTCCTGGGGCATATTGGAATGTACATTGCCTCCAGGAGCAAATGCAAATATGCTCCTATGCTGTCGCATTGGAGAACTGTTTGTCAAATACTGCCATGCTTCCCGGAGCGTGCATGTGCATTCAAATTTGGCTTAGAATATGTGCTCGCAGATTATGTATTTCTCCAGCCCGATGGTCCCTGTAACCTTATGCTCCCAAGTATAATTCGGGTCAAATCTCAGAGTGGGCAAACATGTTGTCAATGACTTCTAGCCTGTCACAAGCTGCCGAATCTAACTTGAAAGTCAGTCATGATATTTGAACAGGTAAACTAAATAGTTATTAAACATGGCTGGGCATGCAAGTACAAACACAACACTCCCAATTGCCATTGGATGAAATCGCAATGACTTTTAAGCTAGGCACACTAAGGCAGACCAAGAATAATTCTGCAATCTTATCCTGTGGGTTATTCCGTCAAGGGCTTTGCAGAATTCGTAGGGGAGGGCCATATGCACTCTTTCCGAATTTACCAAGGATTGCATGTTGGGAGGTGGGCGTTCTCATGATTTTGGCAATATCTTGTTTTTGCCTGCCGTGACTGTCACCGTGACGGTCACGGTTGACCATCATCCCCTTTTCTTTATTATTCGTTAGTTGCTAACGAGCTTAATTTTTATTCGTCAGTGAGTTAGGTGGTCAATGACGTCACGGGTGGCCAAAGAAGACATTCCCGTGATTTCGGTCCTTACATCTCGTAAGGCCTATAGTCAAGATCACTATATGTGAAATAGATCTATAGGCTTTGAAATTTCAAATGTTATCACTTTTTTTACCCAAAGACCCCCTATTCTTTTGAAAAAGGAACATTTTACTGAGAAGACCTCTACTTTCATGACTTTTTAGAAGATTTGAAGTTTCAAACAAGACCCCATTTTGGGTGAAAATTTTGCAAATTGCTTGCCAAAATAATCCCTATGTATTTGTGGGAAGTTTTGGAAAGAATTTAGTATTGTGCCACCACCCTATGAATTCGGCAGCCTCAAAAGAATAAACTGCAGGTTGAAGGAGTGGCGTCAGAATAATGAATTCAGCCGGTGCGGAAAGGAAAATAATATTATTAAGATAATTATGTCCGGTGTACGCACAGTCCGGCTCGCGCTAAGGGAATTAAGGCACTCATTTAGTTGACTCTTCACGCAACATTAGTTTCACGCTTTATTCCGTTATCGTCTATGGTGCCCGGACTATGGCTCCCGCGGACTATAGTTGCTTTCACACCTCTCACCCAAAGACCCTATTTTTGTACCTTCTCTGTCATCAATTACCCCCTGGTTTGAAAGCGTCAGCCTTACACTCATCCGTCCGTTTCATACGTGAGTGTTGTCGTCCCCGTGAAATTTTTCCAGTTCTACAGCTCCTAAACCTCAAATTTGGTCCAAAATTAAGTTCCAGAGTCCCTATTAACTTCCGAAAAAACATTCTTTTTTGCTAAAAAACTTTCAATTCACAAGCTCCCCAGTCTGGGGGGGGGGGGCCACAACTTAACAAACCGCACACCCCTACCCAAACCAATGAAGTGACCCCCCAGGTGTGTGGGCACCACATCTAGTGGCTGCTTTCAACCTGCTGAAATATGAAATTTTTTTAGATTTCAATAATTTCAGTATTTTTTTTTATTGCCAATTGGTCTTCTAAGTTATGCTAGCAATGTGGATTTTCAAATGTCCTATCCATCAAATAAGCACATTTCTAGCAGCCTTCACACATAAATTTTGCAGCTTTAATATACACTAGTCCTCAACTCCATGGCACAGTTCCAAAGCTTCAACTCACTACTGTAAATTTTTTTCCAAATGATTAAACTCTGCAGTTAGTATGAGTCATGATACCCAGCAGCAAAAGGTCATTTCCTGTCATCATACAAGGGTACACAAGAGGTCATTGTAATTGTGCCCCTGGAATGATGCTATCTTGAAGGCTGTTATGCACACATTACAATCAAGGTTCATATAAACAACGCCATTATTCGGTATGGAGTATGACCTTTGTGATGGATTTGCATTACAGTTCACATACATGTGGATGTGGGTGGAGGAGGGGTTTTTTTAATTAAAATGAAACCATATAAAACTGACAAATTTCAAAATTCTTTCCTCTTTAGTATCAACACTGTCACTTCCCACTCCTTGCTTCCGTTAAACTCTCAACACTTTCCCAGCAGATAGTAAACTTCCATTACATTCATTCACTTATGTTCCAACTATGGGAAGGGGGTGGAAGTGCACCTAACGCGTTGTGTCACCTAGGAAGTGGCTCCAATTCAATTTTTTTTTTGTCCAGAAAAAAAAAAATCATTGAATTTTCAACTGCAAATCCTTACCATAAAATATCACAACTGTTTTAATTTTAATCCAATTCAATTCCTTACTTCAATCTGTTAGTAGAAAAATGGAACAAATAAATCCATTTTGAAAAAAAAATCAATTTTATACCTGTTAACTTTTGGGGACTGTTGGTCCGCACGGAAATACAGTTCCTTGCTTTCTGCACTTGCATCGTAAAGAGCAAAACCAACAGGTCTGTGTCTTCTCCAATCAAGTGGGTGGATTGAATGGTACGAGGCTTCCACCGCAGCTTTGAACGATGTCAACATCTGCATCTCCAGGCGCTTAATCACGTGCAGTTTCCGTTTTTCCTCTCAGTTCATCACACTTGAGATTGGATTAAGCCTTGTTGTTTGTTGCTATCTCTCGACAAAAAAGCATCCTTTTTTTGCCTGAACACCTGTCTCTGCATAAAGTTGACCACTGGATGATATTTTGCCCACGTCTTATGTGTTTATTGGGTCCTTAATGGATGGACCGCCACCGTAGCCATCAAGACTACAGTTGCCAATTCCATAATGACGAATGGTGAAGTCCTACATAGGACTCTGCAATTGCACCATAGGTGTCCTCAGCCTTCCACAACAAACGATGCAGCAAGGAACCTCCATCAAGGACATAATGTTCTGTTTTTGGAACATAAGAATCTCCATGGCTTTCAGTTGATAACCTTGCTTGAATGATCACAATGGCATGAGCTAACCTGAGGCTTATCAGCCTTGCGGAAGACATTTCTGGCCTCACAAGGGCAGGCGGGAATGGACTGAGCTCATAACTCATAACGTCTTGCAATGACAATTCTCCTTTTTGGCCACCACGAGAACCGTTGAAACAACAAGGCTGGATCAATCGTCTGTTCGGAGCACCTTTGACGCAGACCTATCCCCAAGGGTTTTTAAGCTTTGTCTTTCCGCTTGAAGAGAATGTAAAAGCAGGCTGACCAATCATTTTAATCTGATGATTTTGCTTCCAACGGATTTCACTTCATTTGCCATTTACAATCTTTGTTGCGACTACACCATTAAATGATACTTTTCTCAATGATGGGTCTTTTTCGAAAATGGTGGTGCTGGTTATGAGTTTTGATTTGATCTTTACAAGTCAGAGGTATCTCTGTCTAATTCTTCCCTCGGTAGAATATTTGTGCTGCTCACTTGTTTTGTAATAGGGAGGTTGTTGAAATCTGCAATGGCATGTTGTATTCGAGGTTATGGGTAGAGACATTGTCCACAATGCACGCGTGTCTTCTCATCCCGCTTCTCACTTGGTTAAGCCTCCGTACTCTTTAATGATCTCATCACTGTCCGTTCAATTACAAGATCAGAGCGAAGGCCAGCCCAAAACTGATTAGTACGACGAATTCACTGAACCATTCATTAATTTATGGAAACATCTTGGATGGGTTAGTCTCAAGTTCACTCATTCTTGAACATAGAAATACCAGATTTCAAGTAGTTTAGTGTCCCAGCTCAAAAATTCAACAGTCACAACATCAACTCAATGCATTGACCAGATCCTGCGATCGGCCCATGATCAGCCTTCGCAACCCCTATCATTTTCTGATAATTAAGCCACAATTGACTCGTCTTTGACCTAGCTTTGTAGTTCACACTTTCTAGCCTGATTTTGGCCATTACATCAGAAGTGAGAATGCTCTCTAAGGTCATCTCACCTGCCAACAAGGAAGAGTACATCTCCTCAGACTGATCACCAAGTGATGCAAATGCCAGGATTTTCATTTCTCAGTCTGATCA